>JAVQJF010045865.1:0-42763 GCA_036023855.1 Gadopsis marmoratus | reverse complement strand
GTGGGGGGGCCGGGCGGGTAGAGGGGTGGGTTTGTTAGAGAAAACCGTCGTCAGCCACCACTGTGAGGACGGCCATTTGCAGGATCGCATACATTGGGAATAATTAGAATTTATGTGCGCTCGTCAATCCCGCCTCATCCTCCTCTCTGCTGTAGACCCATCCAGTGGTCAGGAGGGTTCACCGGAGCATGACTCATCCCTGAGTGCGTTTGATCCGAATGAATTATGCCCTTTAGATTCATTACGGCACTTTATTTCTCCTCGCTGTCCTCCTCCCTTGTCCGCTCAGCACCGGGAATGAAATGTACAAGACAGGGTACATATTTTATTGTATGCATGCTGTCATGCACGCACAGTTAGGGATAAGAGGTAGGCAGTGGTGGTTTAGCCTAGCTACCCAATATAACACACTTCACTAAGCGCTTTTTATGGGAGACAGTGGAAAGTGTGTTAAGAGAAAACAGTCGCAAAATATAGATACTCCAGGATATTTGTGATTTTAGCCGGTGCACAGGCCTGACACCTCACGCCACGGGGGAAGCTGTGTGGGAGCCATCTTGCAGATGCATTTGGCCAAAGCACAACTGGAAGACTTTGAATGTGGCATCGTGAAACCACTTTAATATGACAAAAAAAAAATCTAATTGAACTCACGCTGTTCAGTGTACAGGACTACGACAAGTGCTAATGGGATCATTTAAGATCATTTAAAATACAAACGAGTCTTCGCTTTGTGTTCATTAATTACTGCTAATTATACTAACAGCTAGCCTTGTCGGGGCAGTGTATTTGGCTGTCTCCGAGTTGTGAACATCAGGTCTGAACGAGAGGACGTCCCATTTCCCTCCTGGATGACTGGCTGATGATGTGTGTGTGTGGATGGTAACATGAATAAACACTGCTGAGCTAGAAACACAGCTTAACTTATCTCGTTTTTATGCTATTGTTTTGTTGTTGTTATATATATGACAGTTTTTTACGTTTTTACATTGTGTTTTTGTAATTACCTCGGGGGGGAAAAGCTATATGAATTATTATTATTATTATTATTATTATTGTTGTTGTTTCTTTCTGGTCTCAGCAGTCCACAACTGTTAATTTCCTAAATACAGTTCGTCCAGTGATATCCAGAACGTCATTTAGAGTGAGCAGATTGCACCAACTGATTTCTGCATTTTTAATAGTATTTTATTTCTTCTTCTTCCTCCATGGCCCCATTCCCCTTCAGGGAAAGAGCCCGGTCTAACAGAAAGGTTAGTAATCACTGATGCAAGCAAGCTGCTAGATTTCATATCATGTCAAGTCCCCCTCTGTTAGGGTTTTCAGCCTAGTTAATAATGCAGTTACCGATCCACCTTCACGTTTATGCATGCTAACATTACCTATCCAGATTGTAAAAAAAAAAAAAAGTGAGATGTGAAATAATTACCACTTCGCAGTGGTCAATCTTTTTTTTTTTTTTTTTTTAATGTTGTTTTAAGCGTCTGTTCAGAGCTTCATCAGTAATCAAGGGTTAATTTCACACCTCAGTGGATTGGCTGCCTTAATCTCTACTCAGTGTAATTAAATCTGTCCAATAAAGTGAGCTCTTTTCCTCTTTGTTCGCTCCCATCTCCTACTCTTTCTTTTTCTATTTTTTTTTATTGTTTTACACCCATCACTTCTCATCGTCTGAACTACAGGCCATCCAGCCTCGCCTGACAGGCAGAATCTATCCCTAAAATTAAAACATTCCTGATCGAGATTGTAAGAGGGAAGGGGAGGGAGGGAGGGGGGGGAGGGTTTGCTGAGCTTGAGCTTGGTGGGAGAGGAAAAGGGAAGGGATGCTGACACATCCAGTGTCTATTTTACTTTCTTTGTGTTTTGTTTTTTTCATCATTTTAGCAGAATGGAATGTGAAGATTTGACCCTGTCAATCAGGCCTCTTGACAGGTTTAATCACGGTGTGCCCTCTGCAAAATTATGGCTAAATAGGAATGCAAATAATAGAGCGCTGGGGCCTCTTATAAATGGTAATCAAGAGGACTAATCAACTGACGGGTCCACAGATCTGGCTTGCTCAAGGAGTCACTCAAACTTCTTTTCTTTCTTTTTTTTTTTTTTTTTTTGTTTCTAGCAATATTAATCCGAGGGAAATTAACACGTCCTATTCTTGTTTTCCAAATTGTGTGCACATAGACAGTATATCTATGCTTGTGACTGGTTTTTATATTTTCCTCCATGGAACATGACACAAAAAGGTTATATTTAAGCCTGATCTTTCTCTTCAGCTTAGACCAGCCAGAGATTTCTGAACAATGTAAATGAGTCTTTCCGATCCAGCCCTCTGTGATCTGCCACAAAAGTCAAGGGCTCCATGAAGACTTTGAAATGTTGATTCGGCTGAGTGTGGTGACTTCCCTTTGCACCTTTAAAAATACAGCTGATCTAAGTTTTATGTGCGCTTGGAAGTTGTGAAGGTTGCCTCTCTCTCTCGCTCTCTCCCCAATTGTCAAAGATGTCAAAGCTATATAAGAAATTCTGTCTTGCCATCGCTGCATCAAAAGTCAGGACATTTTATTTTTTTTTTCATCAGAGAAAACTCCCAAGACTTTGCCAACAAGTCTGTTGGATTGAATCCGTCACGTAAAATCATCCAAACAAATCACTTAACATCTCTTATTTTCACAACACGAGTCGAAATGGGATCCAAATCTGGAGATACTCTTTGTGAAGTACTGCAGTTGCTTTCTGCTTCTAAATCTATAATTTCATTTATTCAGAAAACCATACATTCATACGGCGTAAATTGGATTTGTCTCGCCATAATTACACATGATTTTTAGATGGTTTGGTTTGTCACTGGGAATGAAAGGGGTTACATGGCACGTCAGCTGGATCTAACATTTTAAAGACTCACACTTCTCCCGCTCGCTAATGATGGTTTACAGGCCAATTCTCTGGGGGCAGTCTGAGTGCTTCCAAGATATCACGTCTTCACAGGCAATCCACATAACTTAGTCTGGCAATGCCAATGGGAGGTTTAAAGACAAGCCAGAAGCGTGAGTAACAGATGTGTAAGAAAATGGCACCGTATATAAAGCTGTGCAAACAAAACATTACGAAACCAAATCCTCTTCCACCTTCTCGCTGGTGCTCTGGCTCGTGTCTCTTAATTGCAAAAAAATGTAAACACTAACGGGGGTTTTTGAGGCTTCGCTGTAAATCCAACGCCTTTTGATTCCTTCGTGTCCACCGAGGCACGTCCATGAGTTGCACAATATTTAAAAAAAAAAATACCATATATCTCACCGCTGATATTCACCCTGTGTTGGATTACAGTTCAGTAACATCCAGCCGCCTACCTCACCTGCACAGGGACGATCAACATCCAAACAATGGAGCAGCCAAGACCAGACATCATTAGGCTTCTTAACACCTCACAAGACACAGACAGACTGACATCCAGCCAATTTGGCCATGAGCTGAGATAGCTACTAGTAGTCTGCAACCTCACTATGGACTAATGATGGGCTAAGCCTGTCTTGGCCCCTCACAGGCCCGTTTGATCAGGTACAGTAGAGATCCAGTGTGACATGAAGTTCACTATACATTCGGCAGCATTTACCTGCTCCAATCCCATCGTGAGTTTGGCAGGTGATCAGCGTTAAGTGCTGTTTTGAACGGATGCACGTCGGTGCCTGTCACCTGTCGCTCCATCTCGGCTGGGCTACAATTAAGGAGAGCGAGAGGGGGTCAGAAAGAGCCATCAGTATGGCTAGAAACAAAGACGCGTGCTGAGGGAAAACAATGCAAGCGTGTGACCATTAGGCTGTTTTGCGCAACTATTCTGTCCATTTTGATTAAAAAAACTAAAACGAATGGCAGAGATTGTTTGGCGCCGAGCAGACCATCCCCTCAGCTGGATGGATGGTATGAAGGCGAATCTAAGACGGAATGATGCACAGTATTTATAGCATCCAGATAACACCGGGTTGGGAAATTGACAGGCCCACCTAATGATGCTCCTCAAAGTGGCATGGATGCAGACGAGTGGACCTCTTCAAATGGGAGGCCAATCCCTGCTGACACAGGGGATAATAGCCCAGCATTGAGCCCATTGTCTGGGCACCCCGCACCATGGCATTTGGAACTGAGCTGCCCCTGTTTGCTGCGGACAAATGATCCGCACTCTGCCAGGGAATGTCAGCCATCACGTATCTCAGTCAGTCTGTTCACATGAGAGATGATGGCAGAGGCCACTTTCTCTTAACCCTATTAGTTTATGAATAATTAGCCCTGCAGCAACATAACATATTATCTATCTATCTATCTATCTATCTATCTATCTATCTATACATACCCTGGATCTGTGTTATAATTGCGAATAAACAAAAGAAACTCTCTGCAGTCATTAGAAACCCACCCACAGCTGCCACTGGGACCTCCATTAAGCCCAGTGTTCCTGAGATGCTCTGGTCGTATCTGATTCATCAACAAGACGTTGGCTGGCATGATTTATCTATGCCACTTGCTTGTTTTCATTTTGCCCGGGGGCTGCTGCCAGCATCGGGGGCTTCTTCTTCTTTTGTCTTATTTTTTTTTTTTTTTTTTTAACAGTGTGACAGCTCCATCTCAAGAGAAAAGACTCCCACATGCACAAACAGTGCATCAAAACAAATAAGGGCCCGAGCCACTTAAGAGAAGTGCTGCTGCGTTCAGGACCCATTTTCACTGCATGTCAACCAAATGATGCAACGGCACGCGCGAATCTGCATTGCTTCTGTGCTCACGCCTATTGTCTGGAAAATTCCACGTGTGAGCCTAAAAATAGGGTTTATGTTCAATTGTGCATTTTGGCGTACAAACTTGACCCCAGAATTATGCACAACAATCTGTTTATTGATTATCTGTATTGTTGTCCTCCGCAGGTTTACCGTTTCCCCCGTCATTCTTTGTGTAAAATTCTCCAGCTCCTCGTTTACGTCTCCCTTCCCCTTCCCTGCTCCCCAAATCTACAGGCAACGGGACGCTCTTGTACATTAAATAAGAACTGTCACCCTGGGCAACTTGCAGCAACGAAGCATTTACTCTGCCTCACATTTCCTGGCACTTAGAATTATTTCCTTCATGCCTGATAACCAAATTACAATATGGCAGGTCTCCCCGGAGCCACAGGATTGTTAGTGCCAGCTCACAACATACTTTCAACTGATGTGGCATTTCATGTACAGCTGCCAATCAAAGCCAGCAGAAGGGAGAGATGTAAATGAGGGCGGGCCCGACGGTGTTCAATTACCGCTCTGAGCTCTGCATAATCCCCCTTCCCACTGACTGACTGACTGGCAGCTCCACATTCCTCCTCATCCCCAGCTTTCTCCCCTAATTTCACAACCTACTGTAGGTTTTGCCTCACACTGGGACATGGAGTCAGACATTGGAGGGAATTTCTGTCATTTCCATTTAGAATCGTGCAGAGAACAGAAAGAAAGAAAGAAGCAAGCATTATCTGACATCTGAAGGACTGAAAGGAAAGGCATGTGTATTCAGAAAGTTAATTATTGCTCACAACAAATTCCTTATAATTTGTGACCCAGAGCTCGGAGCTAAACAAAGTCTCCTGTAGGCTGCGAGGGTGAATATCGTTTTCTCTTTCCCATTATACAAGAATGGGGAATTTCAACAGCTGAGTGGGCCGAGATACTCTTAGCTGCCTACTCAGAATCAACCTTTGGTAAATACTCAGATTAAGGAGATCCATGAATAGTGCTGGTATCTTCTTTGCTCTTTCTGTCATAAAGACGCCTTTAGATTCCTCTTAATCCCCGTGTTAAAGGTACGCCAGCAGAATGGCTTAAGCAATGTTCTGCTTGTGACTGAGAAATGACGCCGCGTTCAAAAAAAAAGCTGCATTTTGTGCCGGAGTGTTTTAATACCACAAGGTATCAACGGACATAATTCTATAAAGCTTCGGCCTGGCTTCATTTGATTTTAAAATATCAAGTTGTTTTCCTCCGCAGTCACCTGATTTTGTCTGCCACCGTCTTCGTCAGTCTCTCTCTCTCTCGCTCGTCTGTCTAAAACTGGCACTTTTGTTGCATTCCAAGAGGTTGATAAATCAATCCATCAAAAAATTCTTTGCGGTGAAACTCAATCAAGAAAGGTCATGTCGGCGGGAAAAGAACAGATTAAATTAGCATTGAATTAGACATGGAAAGTGAGCTCTGTCAAAACCATCACTGTGCTCAGCACAATTAGAATATGTTAATTATGCATTTCATTAAGGGGCCTCAGCGCTCTTTGAATGTGAGATGAAATGTCACTGGTGTAGGCAGCCGAAAAATGGAAGATTGCCAGGCACAACTTTCATTGTGCAATGTGTGACACCTTCATTAACATCAGGGATTGCTAGTCTGATTAGACTTTTTGTATTAGTTTAAGCCTTTAGGCTTTCAAATGCGATGCCTTTTTTCCCTCCGTTTTGATGTGGCAGCTAAGACCCTTCTCCATTTCCAAGCAGATATTGTCTGCAGTTCACGTCTTTGTTTAAATTCTCCGACATAATGCCACGACATTGGACGTAACATCTCATTGTCTTTGTGTAGATGACGGCATTTGCGGCGTCTTTGTTTCACATAATCTTGGATCACTTTCAGCAACGCGAGCCTTGAAGATGCAGAATTCCCAAACTGTGTGCTCAGGCCCAGGTTTGTTTTAATGCACATGATGTTGACAGGAACTGTGGGTAGTTATAATTTTCAGTTGTAGCTTTAGAGCATCGGTACCGTCATTTTGATCCACCTAGGAAGGAAGGAAGGAAGGGTGGATGGATGGATAGATAGATGAGAAACTTCTCTGCACCAGTGATTAACTTCTGAGTGAACTCGGGAATATCCCACACAGAGTGTAATGGCTGACAGGTCATCATATTGTATTCTGTAGCAATCACACGGAGAGAAGATGATAGGTAAGTGAAAGTCGGACCGCAGCAGCAGCTTACGCTACAGATCAGCCAACTTTTAAAACTTCATTAAAACAAAATGAAAGCACTTCCCGGCACACTTAAATTAAATCGAAATGCTTTGGGAAGAGATGATGAAAACTAGAAGTGGGAGCTGTCTGACAATTTCAGCGCTCGCATACTTTCATGACAAAAGATGATTCTTGTGTGCTGAAAGTGAATCGTAGGAATGATTGTCTCTGGAAGACTCCATCTCACAGATGTAATATAGATGTCTTGAATGAGTGACTACCTGCTGGCCTGTCTTTGTACCCATAACTTAGAATATACAGTACCTGTAGAATGGAGCTCCCACCTCGGTAGCTACACCACAAGATTGCCTTCTTATGCCAACCACAAGGGGGTTGAGGAGGTGAGACTGAGGATATGATTCTATTTCTTTATGTCTTTATGGTTTGCTGTATAACAGTCATTAATGCAAAGTCGATCACTGCTTGGATGCTACATTTTAATAACAACAAAGATTTCCTTTTTATATTTTAAATCGAGGACTTTACCACATACAACATCCTCCCGCAGAGCCCTTCTTCTTTGCCTGAAAGGATGTATTGCAGTACACGACAGTTCATATTTTCAGTGGCTACTTGTCACTTTATCCACCTCGCGTGGTCAGCAGTACTTTCCACATGAGAGATGGTTCAGAAACATCCACAAGGATGAGGGTTCTGTAAACGATGAAGTCGGATCATTCACTGTCTCGGCTCCGTTTGAGCTTTTGGTTTATGGGGATCCTGCGGTTGCACTGAAGCCTCTGACATGTGCAGGACTGACTGCTCAGGTGGGAGAAATTCAGTACCTTCACAACTTTGCCACAGGTGTGTCATTTGCCTTTCTTGTTTCGCTGTCGAGCGTTTGTCACATTAAAACCTCAGCAGCTTTGACAGTTGCACTCCTAAGAGAAGTGGAGTAATTAAAATGTATCAATCACTTGTTTTAGCACATGAAGCAGTTTTTTATTTAATTTTTCTTTTGCCCGTGTTTGATCCGATATGGACGGCAATAACAGAAACGAACAATGAAGGCGTCATGTTAGAAAATAATCTACTTACAGGTCCAGCACTGCAGGGAAGCACTCGATCAAAAGTGAAAAATGGAAGTCTGTGTCCAAGGCCTAAATGTATTCCATGGCCGGAGAATGAACTTGCTGCCCATGTGACACATGATTTACACAGGAAAAGGCCTGTGACTCTCTACAATGATAGATCTACGCCTGAGTCTGCCTGGGCTCACTCTATGACATATAATCCTTCTCTTTTAAGTTGTAAGATAGAGATAGATAACAAAACGCTGTATTGATTTCCCTGTCTGCACAGTGCCTGGGTTTTTAAGACTGCACGTCCATGTCTGAATCTTGACCACAGTGACAACTGTCTCTGCAGCTCGCACTATCACTGTTGCTCACATTTGCATCATTAGATTGATTTAGCTTCTCTGATATTCAGCGCATGTTTTGCATAGGAGCGAAATTAGAAAAACACTTCAGTTTCCCGTAAGATATCTGATGTCTTGCAATGTTTTGTATATGTTACAGCATGCCCAGCGTACAGGACGTACATCTGGTTTCAACAGTGTGGAAATCGAGCTGCTGCTGTAGCCTTTTCATACATTCAGAAACTGTTATGTTATGTTGTTATGTTATATACTTTGTGGCATTAGTTCACACATCAGGCTGGAAAGGAGGCATTTTTCAGATATGAGGACATTTTTAAAACGGGTGATTTTGTTGTAGTAAATTTAAGAGATGAAGTAAAAAGAAATAAAAGTAAAAACACTCTGCATCATGGTGTTGGTTGAGGGTAACGCCATAGATTACAGCTACCAAATTACCGTGCAATTATTTTGTTCATCCAGGGTAGACATTTAATTGTAAATAGTATCTTATAAGAAATAAGGAGGTAACAACTTTGTGTTTAAGATAGACTTTAAACCAAGTATTTTTTAAATTACAGAGTACCGATTCAGTAATTGCGGGTTGTGGTAAAACTGTTACTGGGTAACAAGACAGGCACTTAATTCATATCAGTGAGGGCAGACTAAACATCCAAAACACAAATTTTCAGTATAACTCAATACAATTCAACAGCACCACAATCTACAGCCGCCAACACGGCTATTAGGTTGAATCCGTCTCTAAAACAGTTTCGACAAGTTATAACCTTCAGAGAAGCAGGATTTAGATGCCATGCCTATTTCATTAATTCTCCTTAGAGTACAATGTCTCTGAAGTATAATAAAGTTTTAAGCACCTTTTATTTAAAAATGTCTTACAAACTGTTCATAAATTTGTTTGATGGAATAAATATTCAGATATTTTACTTGTGCAAAAACAGCAATGCTGCACTGTAATAATACTCCTTTACAAGTAAAGGTTCTGCATCTACAATATAAAGTAGGTGTACCAAAGCAGATGAATGACATCTGTGAATGTGAGTGACACTATTATTGGATTATTATTACCAATGCATTAATGCGTAAGCAGCATTTTACTCTTGTAGACGGTCAGAGTGGAGATATCGTTAACTATGTTTTTATACTGTGGGGAAGTTTGAACTATAACAAATTAAAACATCACATTTTATGAGCTCATCATGCGGTTTGTTATGTAAAAGTTTAATTTGTACATTTTTAATTTGTCACATAAATGTAACAATGTAAAAGGTGCAATATTTTCGTCTGAAATATATGGAGTATAACTTTAAAGTAGCATGAAAAGTACCTCTTAATTGTACAGTACTTGAGTAAATGTACTTGCATAAATAACAATGTAATTATATTCCACCACGGTTACCGAGTAATTTTAAAAGGTTCTTGCAGTGTAATTTATTTCTAGGTCCTCCTAAATTCAAATGTGTTTATTTCCCTAGGTACTGTACCCAGTAATTATTTTTTTGGTACACCATATTAATATAGAGCATTACCAACACAAGAAACTCCCTTTTATGGTTGCACAAGTTCTGGAGGTTAAAGGTCCGCTATAGAGTTTTGTTTTTTTTCTTTTACCACTAGTAGCGCTGTGGAGCAACACAAACAATGCAGGATTTAAAATATTCAAAGAATATGCTTTGCAAATGTTTTCTGAGATACATTCAACACATTTGTCAGGTTTTGGCTTTAAATGACCAACCAAGTGTCAAAATATGACAGCGATGCCTGGGGCAGCACCAACTTTAGGTTCCTAGCTGACTTTCTTTGGCATTTTTGCCTCAATTTTTTTTTTTTGCAACTCCTCAGACCGGTGGGAACTCACTGTATC
This sequence comes from Gadopsis marmoratus, assembly GCA_036023855.1. NCBI lineage: Eukaryota > Metazoa > Chordata > Actinopteri > Centrarchiformes > Percichthyidae > Gadopsis > Gadopsis marmoratus. Next base: position 32,510 of record JAVQJF010045865.1, on the reverse strand, counting down.
TTGAGGATAGTGTATATTTCAGAAGGAATCTCACTTTGTGATGGTACACGGACCTCATGGTGAATCTGCCTCGTGTCATCAAACCATTGTGTGTCAAATTGATGGGAGATTTGCTGCCAGGACCCTGTGTTTGCTCAGTCTGAAACTGTGTCCTCATCTGGGGCTTTTTGAAAAGTGAGTTGCAGCAGCATGTCATGTCACATTAACACAACCTGATTGCCATTCCACATTTAATTGGAGTTATACCACCAAAAAAAAAAACATGTCTAACCATATTGGAGCTCTTATGGGTGATTAGACAACATTTTAGGTGGGTGGTGAGGGGAGCTTTCTTTTTGTTGTTGTTGTTGTTGTTTTATTTTGCTCGAGGTCCATGGACCCAGGCTGTGTTTACAGGCTGAGAGAAATAGCTTAAATCTGCTGGCGTCAATGCTGATTCATGTCAAATTGAGTGACAGGTGACCCGAGAGCCGGCAGCCAGACAGTGAGACGGATTACAAGTGAGCAAAACGCCAACAACCTCTGGCCTGCTGTGGGGCAACAGATGACAGCAGAGGAGGGCAAGAGGTGGGGAGCTCAGTACTCAACCCCCCTCCATGCCTCCATCCATCCATCAACCCATCCCCCTCCTGGCCACCATCCACTCAGGCTGACTGATAGACGAGGGAAAATGAGAACATTCAGTTGTTAAAATAATACAGCTCTGTCAGGTATTATGTCACACGTTACAGATTCGGTGTTTTACTATTTCAGCATTACTGCTACTGTGACGAATTTACATGTGGTGAGGCTTAGGATCCAAATTAGGTCAAGTGGTGGTTGTTACAGTATAGGAACGAAGCTGCCGACTGTAAAAATGCCTGTCAATCATGGAGGTCATTGTTGGTTATGTGGTAGAAGCAGCGGCGGTAAATACGTTCCGGCTCAATACAGGAGCGGAATAAGTGTTTCTGGCTTCAGGGCCGACGCGGCGGCGAGTCAGGAAGTGATCTAATAATAGGAAGGTGTGAACAGTGGAGAGGAAAGGAAAACGCTTCAGCTAGCCCTTCAAATTTATAGTGGCAAAAAAGAAGGCATTCATGTGCCCTTGTGGACTGCTGGCTGCAGCCGAGCCAACAAACCCTGAATTCTCCTGACAATGTGTGAGGGGTCCAAATCCAATCCCATTCAATTCTGGTTGTTGGTTTACAGTGAGGACGACCTTGCACACCGCTGACAGTCAAATTCTTTCCAGGCTCTTTCCGCGGGTTTGTACAATTCTTATACCTCGCTGTCCTATGATGTTAAAGAAGAGTATCCAAATGATTGCAGCAGAACGATAAAAGATAAATCCGCCCTCTGAAGAATTATACTGATAAAACAAAGTGATAGTAATCATCTTGTCCCCAAAATGTCCCCCATCTGGGCCAATCAGCAACAAACGTGTCACTTTATTTTGAAATGTAATTTCCCCTCGGACCAATCAGTGCAACTGTAAACGCCAGGCAGCAGTGGTGAGACGCATCATTTTCCGAGTTTCGTCAAAGTGAGATCAGTCATGTCTGATGTTTTTCCGTCTGACACGTAAACGAGCAAGCAGATGTTGCACAGCTCCTCCTCGGGCTCATCTGTGTAATTGTGGAAATCTGAAGACGCAGCTGTGAGTTTCGTCATTTCCCCAAGTTTCAGAAGAATCCAACAAGTAAGAAAATACTGTTGCGTTCCTCTAATAGGCAAATCACTTTAATTTTATAAAAGGCATTTGAAAAAAATGCTCCACTACTCTTTAGTGACTCTTCCGTTAATCTTGAACGTTACCTGTGTTTGTTAAAGCTGCTCTAATCGATATCTTTACATTAACAACAGGTGAAATGACTATTCATAATATTAAAGGGGTCACACTCAGCCCCTCAGCTCTGTGGAGAATTTCGGCATCTTTAAGATCTTTGTCTTGGTTTTACTTTGCTGTTTTGGTTCATTCTCACCACGACGCTCATCAACCACATTTCCAGCAACAGCAGGAAGCTGTTTTCAGCAAAAAAAAAAAAGAAGCTCTGATAGACCCACTTAGCGACTAGCTGGTGAACACAGCGGAGCATTTAGCAGCCCATTTAGAGCCAGATATTTTCCTCAGAAGTTGGTGGAGACGTTATGAATATTGGATTTATTCATCAGGTGGCCAGAAACACGACTAATCCAAATGAAAGCTAATGTTGCTTTGTGTCTGCTGAATGTGTAAACCTGCTAACATGTTTGCCATAGCGGTTTTATATATTGATAGGCCCTGGGTATCTGGCTCGGTACCTTGCTCGGGAATGACATGCCCATGGATATTTGGTATGAGTTTAACGGCCTTATGACGCATTGTCGTAAAACGGGGCGGAGTTGCCCCCGTCGACGGGGTCAATAGAGCAGAAGAGCGTTGCACAACGTTGTTGTTGTTGTTGGAACAAGCCTTTCTCCCTACCTGACAAATGTGAAAGCAATGTCTACTTTTTGGGCTGTAGGGAAGAGTTAGCGACAGCGAGCGGCTTTAATTGTGCAGCAGCTATGCTGAAGCTCCCCGAATCCACCAATCATTGTCAAATACACTTGATACCAGTCTTGCAGTGCGAGTGGCCAAAAGAGTCTAATTTTCACTGTGGCAAATGTCAAGCTGGAGATTACACCAACAATACATCTAGTGGGCGCCTGGTCCTGCAGAACGCTGTAGTGAATTGCTATCTTGTTCCTTTTGGCACTGGCTGTTGGGCTCAGTTTGTCTTTGAAGAACATTTAAAGCCCCCTTGTCACGCACACTGGCACTCTGTGGTATAAGAAAAATGGGGTTTCTCTTGGCAAAAATCTGACACACAAGTGACTGGGTTTCTGTTTGCTCCCAGCTGTAAGTCTTTATGGCTCCTGCTGGGTTATGTTTTGTGTCCGCACGTCTTACAGCGCAGGATGTAGCTAAGGAAGTTACACATTTCTGCACCACCTACACATACACTGAATTGTAGTTTCTAGTCTATATACTTACTTTACACTGTGGTCTGAATGATACTTTACAGAGTACTAGACTGATTGTTGGACAAAAAGGATCAACGTCGACGCAGCAGAGTCATTTGTTTAATTCTTCTTCCTCGTCTAAACCTGGCTCCTACATTGCCCACGATGCAACTCAACTAGTAGTCTTCAGCCCCTACCGACACTGACTCAGGTGACCTCAGTTGAGGCCATGTATTTCACATATACGGTAGTACTCCAGACTTTCAGTGTAAAATCGCTGGATTTCCCTTTTAACGAGAACTGAATCCAACGTTTATATTCACATAGTGTAAATCATTAATGATCTGGTTACATTGGAGTGAATGAAGGAATTAGGATTAATTTTAAACACGAGGTACCTGACCCTTTTGCCTACTATTATTGAGCAGAAATATTACATAATCTGACCTTTTCCTTGCATTACTTTTAGTTGGACCTCTACTTTGAACACAGAAAATCTGCATTGTGCATTTACTTTTCTTCTTCCATTGTGTCCTTGGTTGCTGTTCTCAGTTTGCCAAACACAACACCCATACAATCCCCTCCTAAAAACGTGAGATGCCAAATATTAAAAAACATTAAATCAAGTCAGACAACTGACCAGCGAGTCGAACGGACACGAGGTCCAGCATGTGTCGAGCATGTTTCCAGGTATAATCTCTGTTTAGAGCTCGCGCATGGATTACTCGAAGCACACTCTTGTTACACGGGTTGCACATGTTCTTAGCACCACATTAAAGCCCCCTAATAAGCGCAGGTGTCACCTCCTTCCTCTGGTGCCTGGCCATTTGCGTTTGCTCTGTGAGTCCAGAGATGCTTGGAAGGCACAAGCAGCCAGTCGGCAAGAATTAGAGCAGCGTCCGTGATTGTGCTGACGTCTGCAAGGGGGGCTAGGCTGGAGATTAAGCCCAATAAAAATGTGTGATTTGTTGCTTTCATATTTGGAAGATGTCAGGTTCAATTTGAGCTAGCACGCTGCCTTGAGGCAAGCTGGGTGACAAATGTGAAGGATGCACTGATGAACTGCTGGCAATCAAGTGTTAGTTCTCTCATCCACCATATGATGGCAATGAAAACCTCCACACACTGTTACACAGAGGTGGCAACAGCTAATGGTATGAGTTTTTGATATATGTATATCATAAATCAGCTAAAGAAGAAGGACATTTGTTATATTTATTCATCATCACATGTTAAGTCAATTATTAATTTCTATTCTGCTAAATATTTCACCTACTACTGTAAAAATATGATGCTCTAACGTGCAGCACTGAAACCCCATGTAAAGAACACATTATTTTGGTTTTCAGTGGTCAGTATCACTCTATATGTCTTTTCAAGGGCTGTTTTAATTTGTTTTAATAAAAAGTGAATAAAAGAAATATACTTATTTACGTATTATTTTCAAAAGCAGCCATCAAAATCCCATATTACACTCTAAAAATCTCTGGGTTAACGTTGCAGTTTGGCTTAATATAGCACAAATGCAATACTGGGTTAATTTTACCCTTTACCAATGGGTTGTTTGACCCAGTGTTGGGCACGACGAGCTCAGGTTTTACATTAAACGTTTCCACAATCACTAACAAATACTGACATAATCACTTTTTAAACTTTGTGTAAATATCTGCGAACATTTTAAAATTCTTTTTATATATATATATATGTGCAAATAAACTAAACTAAAACTAAACGCTGTCTGGTGGAGGTGGGTAAAGTTAACCAGTTATTGCCTTGGTGCTGTATTGATCGAAGTTGGGTTCATTTTCACCCAATGATTTTTGAGTGTGATGTCAAAGCCTGGCTCACTGGTGAAACCTGAAAGGTTATGAAAATTAATCAATAACCCTTTTCAAAGCAAGGCAGAATCTGTAATTATTAAGCCATCATTACCAGCGAATATCTAAAAGACAGAAAAAAGAAAAGGTTTAGGATGATCTGAACGTCATCAGGAGCGAAGGAACTGTTTAAGATTCTGGAAGTTTGAAAAATACCTCATGCATTATAACTGAAGCACTACCCCGAGTTCCCTGAGTTTAATCCTTTTTGCAAGTGCTTCATCAACCTTCAGCTTTTTTGACAAGACAGAAGTTTCAGCATGTATGATTAATAAGATACAAATGTGCAACTGATATTTGATAAATGACTTTGGTTTCATATTCATGATGTACAATGAATATGCAGCACCAGGGGCTTAGGCCTACTTGATTGATCAAATGTATTCCATTCATCACTTATTTTTTGCTTAATTAGCATATTTGAAGCAACACCATTAACAGTGGAGGACTATGGGCTATTTGGGCGATGTGATGTATGTAGGAGAGCAGACATACATGCATTCCTCTTTGTCTTGTAGAGCTCACGTTCTCAGGAGGCAGAATTCATTATGAAGCATATTTTACAGCTTATTTACCAAAAGAGGAAGAGCGACAGCGTTTACGTGCAAGTATCTGCTCCTCGGTATATCTGCAGTGGTACAATGCAGGTAAAAGGGACAAATGTTCTGATATCTCTGTGAAAGGGAATGGAGAGACATAATGCTCTTTCTGGGATATTTCTCACAGGGACGTAATAACCTGAGGACTTCGGGGAGAATAAATGGGAGGAAAGGGAGTTAGGATGTGGGTCATTATAGCTATAAGTTCTAAAGCCCTTCATTAAACACATGAGCTAGTCATTACCCCGCTGCTGTGTGATGAACATTTTGAACCCTACTTCCCCCCTCGTATGGATTACAGGCCAGATGATGCAGAGAATCCATGCTTGTCTGGCGCAGGGCGAAGCAAAGTCAGGCACAGTGTAAATGTTTTGTGTGTATCCAAGCAGGCAAATTCTGATGCACATTTTCCCTATTACAGCACATCAGCATCAGGGAGACGCACGCCAGTGCATGCAAGGCGTGTACACTTATCATTATTTGATAGCATGTTTAATGACAGATTGACAAAGGATTTGCAAATGCGAGCTGGCATCGATTTTGCTAAGGTCGGGTTTCACTGCGTCTGCAATGCAAGTGTACTTATGTGCATAATTTGATTTTTCAACTAAGCTATTAGAACTGTTTTAGAGAGTAACTCCGAGCTGGGAAGAATGTGAGCACTTTTGATGTTTTGAGGCAGACAGTGAGACATTTCCGAAGCTTTAAGACATTTTCACAGCTAGACTTTTGTAAAAAAATCAATGACACTAACAGTGAAAATAATAAATCATATTTGTGCGGGCTGTAGATTTTGATTGGCTTCACAACATTTAGAGTGATTTCTTTGAGAGGAAAGGTCTGAGACGTGACTACATCCATTTTTAAACCACAATTTCTCTTATGGCCTTTATTTATTGTTCACTGAGAGGAACCGTACTGAAGGGGACAGATGCAGCCAAGCTCCATCATCTGCCCAGTGCACTGGCAAGTGTAGAGTACTGCAACAAAAAAAAAAGTTTTTTTGTATAAACTGTGTGTCCATGTATGAACACATTACTGTGCTTAATATCTAACATAACCACTCAGTTTAAAACAAAGATGGGATGTCTCTCTCTCTCTCTCTCTCTCTCTCTCTCTGTCTCTCTCTCTCTGTGTGTGTGTGTGTAATTGCAGAAAACTGTGTTCTGTAATTAGCCATGACATATTAGATATACGGTGTGATTAACTGTGTTAATATGCAAACACCCAAAATGAATTAATATAGAGCATCAAAAGAATTATGGGTTTATTTCACTTAATTACCTGCGACGTCTTACCTGAAGTATATCAGTATTTAATAACTCAGGTGTTCCTGTTAGAGAGCTTTATGTTAACTGGAGAACCTGGTGTGTATTTTGATCTCCACCCACTACAGTTCACACACCTTCAAATGACTGGTGATTTTGGTGATTACATGATACAAATCAGACTGACCTTGCAAAGTTGGTTTTAAACGCTGCATGTACGAACAATAAATCCCACGCTGGCTTTGACTTATTAGAGCAAATTATGGTCAGAGACAACTAATTTCCCTCTGTGATTGCACTGATGATGGCATTTTTCTTCGGTTAAGCCTCGGCTGAAAAATTCTGTCTTGCATTATGTGCAGTTTGGTTAGTAACAAGCAAAGGGTCTCACTTTGAAATTGAAATGACTAAACACAAACAACCAGTAATATTCTTATCTTTGTTTCTCCTGCAAAGCATTCTGCTGCATCTTAAGGACAATGCTTGCTGCAATTTAGAATAAGTTGCTCCTCTAAAACATAATGGCCCTACAGACAAATCAGAGATCCATCGGCGAAGAAAGGCGCTAAATAATTTATAGCTTTAATCTGCTCACTGAGGTGTGTGGTCTTTGACAGTAATTATAAATGCAGGGAGAAATTATAGCTGAATACTTTAACTGCATTAGGAGTCATTTGATGAACAACGTGATTGCCTGCTCATTTCCAACAATAGGGGGCAAGTTGGTGTCACAGCATTCAAATCACCACAGTGCCCATGTGCTTTTTCCCATTTACCATCAAATGTCAGTTGGCCGTTATAAAACAGAGATTTGATGGGTGGAGGTAATTGAGGACTTGATTGCTTGAAAAGAGATGAATTGCATAAAATGTTTATGAATTTAGAAGGCAATTATTTTTAATAGCCTTGAAATAATAGAGCTGGAGGAAATATGTTTAATTGTTATGATACCATCTTGCAGCAACAGCAGCGGCATTCGCAGGAAAGCAATAAAGTCTGACAAGAAGATGTATCTTTGCGGTGTATCTAAAAGTCATAAGGTAAAAAAAAAAAAGAGAGAGAGAGAGAATGCAGCAGTATGAGGGTGGTGTCCTTTGTCACACCGAGGTCCCTCCATGCATTTAAAAACATGTAATAGATGAGGAAGATATGACATATCTTATTCTATGGCTCTGTAATATTTTCCTGATAATCACCTCAAAGGTTTGCTGGAAAGAACTCCTGTATGTACTTTGGTGTTAATTATAGGGGAAAATATCTTGAAAGAAAGGCTGAATTTAAACCAAAGTAAACATTAATTCATAATTCATGTCTTATTAGTAACTTTATGCTCCATACATGTGGAATTGCATATTTGCCTTTAGACAAATTTCAAATTTCTGCATGTTCAGCTCAGCTGCCGTGCTCTGACTGAAAGACTCCTTATGGTTTCACTGGAAATGAATTGTAATATTTTCAATTGGAAGTGTTTTTAGGACCATATTCTTTGTGGGAAACCTCCTACGGAATTATCAGGAAATGACGTAACAGTTTAATAAAATGTTACTGATGCTATAACGTGTCAAAATCTCATATTGACTAGAGTTTGTTGGTATAATAAATGTATATATTTACTGATCTCGGCGATAAGCAGGGAAATCTTGATATCTTGTTAATTCTACAAACAAACTCAAGGGAGGGCAAGCAACCAATTGAAGAGAGGAAAAAAGATATACAAGCTGTTATCAAATGTTAACTCTTTATTTGAATAAGTAAAAAAAGGTGCAGGTATCATCTGTCTTGCTGTTATCCTTGTTGCATGAAACGCACTGTTTTGTTTTTGTCTTCTAAAATATATTTACATGTGAAATATCCTAATGATTTGAGTCATGTACAGAATCCAAGTCTAAACCGGTGATTAAACATTTATTAAAGTGCTTTTTTTTTTTTTCTTTTTTTTCCTCTTCTATCATTGCAACACAAAACATCTTTACATAGCAATACACTGTACAGGTCTGCATGTGTGTGTTATCGTGTGTCGGGCTACCTGTTTTAACAGCTGCACATTTATGCAGGTGTACGGTATCACAGAAGTCGCAAAGTACAATTAGTTCATTAGTTTTGTCTTTGAAATACAATTGAAACTTGACATATCATACAAATAAATAGTAGTCATAGCCAGGGCTATTGCATGCAAACATCAGCAATTATGTTTCTTCAAGCAGTAATACATTTCATTACTGGTGATGCATTTGAGCAGGGTGCAAAAGTATCTCTTAGTGTTTCCTTATACAATTTCTAACCAGTGTGTCTTTGCTGTACTCCATGAAAGGTTTTAAACGTTATAATGATGCACACTACACACAACGCTAATTGAAAAATGGTTGAAATATCGGACCCGTGTATTAAAATAAAATAAAATAAAAAAAGGGATAAAAGTGACAATAATATGAAAAACTACTCCTTGTCCATTTCCACATATTGTGAATGGTTGTCGGGGGACTTGCTGTGAGTTTTACTCAAATGGAGTTTGACTGCGTGATTACTCGCAAATGTCCGACAGCAGAGCTTACATCTGAACTTTGAGTCAATGTCCTCCTCCGCGACTAGAGCCTCTGAGGCTCTGACACTGAGGGCCTTCGACAGTTCTGGCTCCTCTACTTTCGTCTGGTGCTCTACCGGCATTTTGCACATGTCTTTGATTTGGAACCCGAGATGGGATTCCAGATGGGAAATGAATGCGCCCGGTGACCTAAACTGGGAGGCGCAGTCATTGCAGTAGAAGACCGGGTGGCCCGTGTCCATGTTCTTCAGAAATTTGGTCCCTCCGGTTTTCCGCAGTTGGTATTTTACATTTGCTAACCAATGGCTTATGGTGGTCATGGACAATCCGGTGAACTTTGAGATGTGCATCCGTTCCTGAGGGCCGAGGTCTGAGAGCAAGTATTTCCCCTCAGAGGTCTGGAAGAGGCTGGAGGCAAACTGAGCTTGCAGGATGAGAAGATGGCGAGGATTCCAGTTTGACTGTCTACCTTTACGCTTGTGGACGGAGTACATGTCGGCAGACACATCCTCAAAGCGCCTGACATCCGATTCCAGTTTCATAGTCGGGATTCTTGATGGCGTGGAGGGTTTTGGCGTTGTGGCTTTTGGAAGAACTTTAACCATATCTGCGATGTCAGACAGAGCATATTTCTGGGTCATCGGGGTGGAGGGCTGTAGTAGCGAGGAACTTAGCTTGCTGTGTTTGGATTTCGTCAGGTCTATTGGCTGGTCATCATTAACAAAGAGGAAGGTGTTATCAGGCCTGTTCCTTATGGCATTTCCAAGCATTAAAGCTGGTTTCTCGCTGCTACGGTTAATGTCAGCAAAAATAGACTTGGTGTGAGCAGCCAGTTTATCTGCTCTTGAGTTATTGGGCTTATTTGCTTTGCCCAGATGATTGTTCAGAACTGACTGCAGTGCACTAAGAGGGTTTATGCCAAGTATAGCCGAAGTGTCACTGAGAGGCTCTGAAGTAGCGCTGCGTCCATTGCTGGCAGAGGGGCTCGGTGTCTTGCCTCTGTCAGAGAAATCTGGGCTCAACTTCCCTTTGATCGCTTCACTCCCTTCATTCACACAGTCTGCATCAAGCTTTGAAGAGGAAGAGGAATCATCCTGACAATCGCTGTCATCATTCTCCGCCAGATCAAACTTAATATTCTGACTTTCTTTACCATCGCTAATGCCAACCTTTTCTTTTTTGATGTCCACATTTTGATGCCGTCCCTGGGGAGCCTCAACTCCCACAGCACCGTGGTATGACTTCCCCTTTGGGGCAATCGGTCTCAGCTTGTGGTTAAATGTCTGCTTCAGCTGAGTAGGGGGAGACGCAGCGAGAGGGGCACTTTTGATGATGCCGGAGAGCTGATAGGCAGCGTGAATGCTCGGATAGGCACTCCAGCTTGGTGTCCCTGTTTGAGCTTTATTGATGGCAGAGGCCACTGTGTTAGCTAAAGATTTAAGAATGTCCCCTCCTCCTCCCGAGTCCTGTTCAAGATCCTCCTCACGGAGATAAGGGTACTTAAAGGCCCCATTGCCTGCCTTTTGATCCCCACTCTCTTGCTTGTCATCTTTAGCTTCAGTTTCTTCCATTTTGTCTGATGTACCTTCCCCCTGGCTATCCTTGTCACTGCTCCCGGGGGAAGGATTTTTTGGAGACACCTTTTCTCCTTCAGTGTCGACGGCAGCAGGCTCAGCTAAAACCTGGATTTTCTCTATGGCCAGAGGGTCAAGTGCTAACTGTTTACCCTTTTTAGAGGCTGAGTTTGTGACTTTGATGAAGTGTCCAGTAACCATCATATGTGTGGTGAGTTGCTGAAGGGTGTCATGGGAGCTGCCACACTCCATGCATTTAAGAATTTGGGACTTGCACGTTTCAAACTGCCAAGTGTAACTCGCTCCGTTCTGATAGCCATAGCGATTATTGTTAGCATTTGAAATTGCGGCGGCCCGTTGGGCCTCGGTGTAGCCGGCTAAACCAGTTGTAGAGTCAGGGGAGCAAGGTCTCACTGTTTCAAAGGCCCGTTTCTTTGTCGGTGGCAACAATTTGGGTGTGATTACTGGGATTGGCTCTTTCAAAGGCACTTTTTGGTAATGCTTAGTTTTAATCATATGCACGCTCAAATCCTGGAGTGAGTCAAAAGAGTGGCCACAGAACATGCACTTCAAGACCTTTTGTGCGTCCTCTTTTCCTTCCATATCTTGAAAATTTCGTTTCCTAGATTTAGACGACGAGGCAGAGGAATTACTCTGTTTGCTGTGGTTGTTGTCCTGGTAGTGTCCACTCTTGTTCATGTGGACTGTCAGCTCCACGAGCGTGTCGTAAGCAGCGCTACAATCTTTACAGCGAAACCGGCTGGCTCCGGTGAACACTGAGCCACAGGGTTTGGTGGTTTGCCTGTACAGGTGGACGGAGCTAAAGAGGTTAGGTTTGGATGCAGGCTTTGGGGAGAGTGTCTGCTGCAAGGTCTTAGAGAGTGCATCCTGGTGCCAGTCAAACTCACTCTTGGTGCTTCCATTGGTGCTGTCACAGTTGGCTTTGCTGGTGTTTTTGCCAATTTTCAAGTCCATTCCTATCCCCGTCCAGTAGGAATCGGAGAGAAAGTTTGCATAGGCTGCCCTCATTTTCTCCAAGCTGCCGCCCGTCTCCTCTTTATGTTTGGAGCTGAGACTTTCGTCAACCCTCTGGCTCTCAGGTGGCGAGGAGGTTTTGAAGTCTGAGAGTCTGTCACTGCTGTCGCTAAGGCGTGACTCCAACTCTGCCTCTTGATTGGAAAGGACACTAATTGGAGAGTTCTGGTTGCTATAAGTGTTAGTGCTCTTGTTGTCTAGCTCCCTGTCCTCAAACACTTTGGGGCTGGTCTTCTCGGAGCATTCCTCCTCGGTTTGAGTGGCGTTCTCCCCGTCTTCCTCAGTGATGGAATCCTGAAGAGCAGCGTCTTCATCAGGCATGTACACTAGAAAAGGAAGAGAGACAGAAATTAATGATATTATAACACATGAATTCAGAATTTAGCTTCCAAGGTATAATGCCAACATATGGCATCATGTATAAATTTTTTGTGAGTCACAGAAGCCATTTGAGACAACATAATGGGCGCTGCTTTGTGCCTTGGGAGGTTAGAGAGTATAGCTGGACATAATGTCTTTACTAACAGACTGCTGCTGGTGTAACGGCGCCATGTGATTCACGACAGGCCATTGACTTAGTGCTGTGTCCAAGGTTTTTTTTTCTGGCCGCAAGTTGAGCTGTTTACAACAATCATTGGCCACTGAGTGACAAAAGGAAATTGATTCTTCTGGGGTCCGTTAAGTGTTATTGTGAATGACCTGTTCCATAGTGATTATGGATGCCTCAAAACTAATGTAATGTTGTGGATAACACGGCAGCTTCACGTGTGAGGAATGACTTAAGGCAGACTCAGGTGTTTTAATGTCCCGCATTGCTCTATCAAAAAATGAAACAGCCTGACTGAAAGAGATGAGAAAACATTGCCCCAAAATACATTTAGCTAAATAATACAAGAACGTGTTGAAAATGTGAATGCTGACGCTGATGAAGATGTTGATCACGCTGGTGGAAAAGCCAATTCAATTATCAGTGTTACAATTATATAATTAATTACAATTATAAAAAATAAATTCAAAAAATTACTGGCAATCTGTCACGTCATTATATTTTCCCTGACAAGTCTCATAAACAGCAATTACTTCTTTCATTATTCACCTGTTCATTCTCACAACTCATAGAGCACAAACATTATTGCTTCAATTAACAGATAATTAAACAACAGTATTTCTAATTGACATATTTCCCATCATCCAATTAGTGGAAACTCTGACTCAGCATTGAGGGTTCTCCATGTGGCTGCAGGGTCTGCTCGACATTATAAGAACACAGCTACAGAAGATTAAAGTGTCCTTTCTGACAATAACTATTTCAGATTATTTAAACTCCAACCATCCGGCAACCCACGCAACAATATCACAACCAATGTTTGCACATCTTTTGAAGACATCCTGCAATAAACGCAGTTTGTCAGTGTTGTCACATATCTCAGATACTTTCTGCCTCATAGTCATGCTGGAAAATGTGAATTTTGGGAGAGATGTGGCAGATGTGCTCCGAGTTAAATATGAATAGGACATAACAGCCCTGGCCAGGCACTTATGCATTTCACATGGTTAATATTTCTTTTCTGAATAGAGGGCACTCCATGAGGGGATGGCTGAAGCCAAGCACTCAGGAGTCCCACACTGGGAGGCCCATAGAATGTCTTCCCTTCTTTGCTTTCTGAAAATAAAACTTTCTTTTTTTTTTTATTATCAATATTTCACAAGGGCCTCAAGAGAAACCATGGAGGTGAATTGCCTGCCAGCTAATGGATGGAGATGGAGATGGAGATGGGATTCGGACTTTCAAAAACAAACAGAGAGAATGGCGCCACGTGAACAAGAGCCCGCGCACACCCAAGAGCCCCGATGTGCTGTGACCTTGATCCACCGCAAGAGAGATGCTTTGATTGGCCAACCGAGAGCAGTGATGGCCTCCAAAACACCCTTGATGCTAAGGGAGAGAGTTGTCAAGAGCACAGAGGTATGTTTTATTTATAGTCTTATATATAGTATTCACAGTGAAGGAGAACACCAATGGCTGTGACAAGCACCCAGTAGATGTCCTCTCTCTTCAAAGTCGTCACTAAAACTGAAGGACTGGTATGCGCACAGCGAGGGAGATGAGCGCTTTTCCCGTCCAGTGATGGTTTAATAGAAATGGCTCATCGTGTAATCGTATTTTAAGGAGCTTAAAATTCACCAACACACGCAGTTCGGTTTCACCTAGCTACCAATTTGTAAGATAAATGTGCGTTTCACAAAGAAGGGTTAAGTGCCGTTTTCCTGGAAACAGCCACTTACGTCAACTTTAAATGCGAATGTTTGCGTCTTATCGTGGTATATTTGCGGATGGAACTGACAGAGATTAACAGCTGCCCTTCCTGCCGTTCTATTCATTTGTATCAGATGCCCTCAGTAGCACACATCCAGAGGCACCAATTAACCTTCTGGCAGGGATCACTCCAAGATACGAGCATGTCTAACTCTGCTTCTCGCACCGTTTATAACTGTACTTTGCCAGCTTTTGGTCTGCCACAGTGCTGCTGCCAAGCCAAGCTGCATTACTCGTAAATGCGAGATCCGAGTCAAGGACGATGCCACGATGACAGACAGCACCTGCAGAATGTCATTATATTATGACAAACAAGTTTGTCAAGAATACAGAACAAACTGCCAATATGCTTCACAAAACCTCATTGTTCTAAGTGTAAGAGCTGATGAGTCATCGTGTAAACCTCAAGTGAAGATCAGCAATTGCGTATTCTCAGGCTGACTTTTTTTTTCTTTTTTTTTTTTCTTTTCTTTCACAACTTAAAAAAGGCAATGCCTGCTTTGAAAGTGTTGTCTCAGAGTCCACGCAAGGCAACTCCCAGCCTGACTAGCCTTACAAAACAAGAGGCTGGCATGCCTTGCCTGAGATTTAGCATGTCATAAACTGCTGTAAAGCCTCCAATCTGTGTCACTACAAATTTATATCTTCAGACAGAGATATGCAAAGGTCAAAAAACCTGAGGTGTCCATCATAAATCAGGCAGTTGAAGTGTTTATAACCTTTATCCGTTAGAACAGACACTTGGCATAGCGAGGCCTGGATTTGCAAAAGCAGCAGCCAGTTTCTGAGCCAAAAGGCTTTTCCCCCCTGCATCTAGACGAACCAGCTAGCCGCACAGGGAATAGATTACATTTACTGCAACATTCACGGCAGCATGCTGTCCAACTGGATTGGTGCTAAAGGCTAACATGACAATATATTTACAACTCGACTTTAAGCATTGGTATCTTCAATCCCCTCTCCCTTGTGTGAGTGAGTCTATTCAAAATGTGTCAATCATTTTTTAGAAATGTGTGTGCCAGCTGTAAAAGGGCATTCTGTTTCCAATGTTAACATGCCAGTGGAAACTTTAGTAAACCTGAGAACATCAACATTTATCCCTTGGAAGGTCAACATTTCCTTCATTAATCTGACAAGCCGCAGAGAGTTAGCAGCCCGAGAAGCTTAGCTAATGGACAGCTGCAATACCCAGCGCAGGACTTTGTCAGTATCCGAGGTAACACTATCTTCAGAGAAGATTGGGTAATTCATAGGTGCCCGTGACAGGTCTGCACGTCTGTGCCACTTTCCCCAGCGCTCTCCGGTTGTCTCAAGCTACAGTTTTTGCTGCTCGCAAATCAATATCTCTTTTTACTTCTCATTGATTTCCTAGTGGTGGGACCAACCTAAGCAGGACTGTTATGACATTTCTAGATTTCCCCCTGTCCTTGGAACAATCAATTACACGCGCATGGCAATCAAAACCTCTTTGCAAAATGAACCTGCTCCATGACATTTTCATCTCCCGGATTTATGTCATGTAAAGGGAAAAAAAAATAAAAGGGAGGCCTGCTGGATAGGCACGCTAACAACGCAGGTCAGGATCACTGAGCAATCTCCAGGCTGCCTCAGTAACTATCATCTGTTTCTCCTTCCTGTTTGCACTCACATGTGAGCAATGTGCCCAATTAATTGTGTCTGTGCATTTAAGAACACTTAGTCACCGCGCTCATCTGTTGTTATAAATAGGTGTGAAATGTCAGTCAAAAAGTACTTGGTGTACAAAACATAATTCCAAAGTTTCTAAGCTTTTCTTCTTTGTGCCTGCAATGTTGGGAACAGCGTGGCGTGTTTTATAAAAGTCACCGTGATGTGATTTCTTCAGTGAGCTATCATTAGAATGAGACACGCATGTCACAAGGTTTAATATTTGACAGTGATATTATGAGTAACTCGGTGAGCAGAGCACGTCGAGATCAAATGGATGCATTGTCAGACATCGTGATGATAGTCTTGATGACACGTCTGAAGTTAAGTCTGAACTGAATCACATGAGAAATGGCGAAGAGCTAATTCTGAGCCCCGGAGCCATCTGTAAAGATCTGTAAACACCTCTCTCTTCATTGTTCGCTGTCAGGAAACAGTCTACCCGAGCCCAAGGACACTGCTGAGTAAAGAGAGAACAATCACTTTCAGGCTGCTCTCTTTGACAAAATTTGTCTGGAGGTTAATTGATATCACAGAATATAATAGTTTTTGACTTGCTTGTAAAACAGGAATGTGTCATTAGTTCCCATCTGACCCATTATTTAATTCCAGCACTTCTTAATGACTCCCAAAGATGCTCTTAACAGGCTTCACAACTATGCAGACACACTAACTGAGGATATATCATGTTGTGTTTAGCATTAAACGGTTATTACCAGTATTGCGGTATGTGTTTTAGTAAAAACAAAAAGAACAATGCAAAGATTAGACAATGAAAAGTGGTTTTAAAAGCAGCCACGAACCCCCACAAAGTGATTTTGCTGGATCTTTCTGAGGCTTTGACTACAAAACCATGAGACGGAAACAGTCATGTTAATTTTTGTATGCATGAAGGAGATGTTACTTAAAGCGCATTACTTACTTCACTAAACACAAGCTATTCATGCAGATAAATGCCTCGCTTTCATACACCCTCAACTTTAATATTTAATAGTCTAATATAATCAAATAAAAACCCGCAGCTCAGAAAAAAGACATGGACAACTTGAGGACAGATTGTGAACACAACAAACGGCACAATGTGTTCAGATGGACCCAGAGCCAGATTAATATGATAGGATCGCAAATATGACACCATATCCTGCCATCTGGCTGTTCATTTGGGCAAAAATGATCACAATAATTATGGCAATTAATCAAAAATGTTTTCACAACCAACATTCTGTTAACTAAAAACATGGAGAACTTTGGAATGCACAATCACACTAACGAACACACGCACGCGCGCACACACACGAAAATATCCGAAGGCAGTCAGTGCTACGGAAATGTCTAAAAGTCTGTCCTCGCCTGTTGCACGGATGCTAATCATGATATTTACTGAGCCACATCAGATTGCCCTGCTTAAAGCTCCGGGAGCCCCCGTTCCCTCCATGATGTCACCGAGCGACGCTGCTCCTTTTGATGCCTACTAGAAGCTTCTGCTCCGAGACGCATCAGTCGGCCCGCCGCCTAATTGGAAGTGAGCGGTGGGAGAGCGTTGCAATCTGCACTCCAGCACCTAAGTCATCCCTTTGAACGTGCCACAGCCGCCGCATCACATGCAGCCGACTGGTGTTGCATCTCACCAAAGAGTCCCCCCCCCATCAGCACCGGCAAGGGGGGAAATTATACACACAACATTCCCATTCTGTCTCATAGACGTTTACCAGAGCAGCAGCAGCACGAAGCCAGCTGGGTGTTATATATATATATATATATATATATACAATATATGTATTATTATATACACGGCTAGAAATTACAAATGACATACACTCAGTTGTCACTTGCGAAATCTAATGCAATCCAGCTCAGCCAGAAATTGCACTTTTACAAAGATAATGTTTTATATGTTTATTACTGAGGTTGTAGTTTAAACTGGTATCTAACTGGACTACATTATGCTGACTGTTTGAGTCTCCAACCTTTTTCAAATCTCAAGTTCTGTGCTTGAGTACAACTTTGAGGTGCTTCTGCTGTACTTGAGTATTCCTATTTTATGCCACTATTTTACAGTACTCGTAAGAGGGAAATATTGTATTTTTATTTGACTGCTGAAGCTACAAGTTACTTTTCACATTAAGATCACATGTAAAAATATGATCAGTTTATAAAATATGATGCATTGTTATAGATTCAAGTCAACCACAACCAGCTACAGCATTAAAGTACTGCTTACATGTTAATGCAGCAATAATACTGACCCAATAACATGATTATACAACATTCTGCATAATAAAAACATTTACTTTTGATACTTTAAAAATATTTTGTTGCCAATACGTCTTTTACGTAAGTAAAATTCGGAATTCCGGACTTTTACTTATAATGGAGTATTTTCATAGAGTAGTGCCGCTACTTTTACTTAAGTGAATGGTCTGAATACTTCTTACGCTACTGCAAAACTGTGAGTGCTAAACAAAATGCCATTCTATTATGGATGCAGCAGCTATCTCAAACCCTGGGCAAAAAAAAAATCCAGAACTATCTGCATGGCTTGACGCCACTAGAGACAAGTGAGGAAATATGTGTTGCTTTTGTAATTTGGGTGCACGCCGCCTTTAAATTACTGGCCGCTGAATAAGCTGTATTGTGTTACATATACTGTGCACGGCACAACTGTCTCCTATTTGTCCTCTTTTGCTAACAAGGAAAGGTAAACATAAACAATTTGGCGAGCATGTAGGGTAACGTTACAACCCGAAGAGGCTTAAAAGCCTCAGTGTATATTTGTCAGATTATAGATGATCTTTTCTGCCCTGACTGATACAAAGTTCCAGTTGGCAGAGCAGAAGCAGGGCGGCTTCGGCTCCAGTGTATTTTCCACTAGCAGGAGGGGAGCAGCCTCGCGCCGCTCTGTCACTTGGTTTCTGAAGAGCCCGTGACACGGCTCTCCAGGAGCGACATGATGAGGTCTGATGGTTCCTTTCTGCAGAATAGCAGTTTACCCCTCATTCACCCTTATCAGAGAGCGAACCCATCATCTTACAGTGTGCCACTCAAAAGCGCTTCGCATATTGGAGCTGACCAGTCGAGCAAACAGGGCGGTACTAATAAAAGACCATCTTGCTTTGGTTCAAATTTCCCTGATTGAATGTCAGTCAGGAATGTTTGCGTGGCAGCGGGGAGGAAAGTGGGCCATCGCTTAAAGGACCATAGCCTTGCACACATAAGGCCTTTGTTCTAGTTTCATGAGATACTGAGTGAAAGGTATGATGGACTGCACTCGCCCAACGTGCTGTTTGTTTTTCCTGCCCACTAGCCCGACTAAATAAAGAGCTTTTCAATTCCAATCCAATCGCTGTCTGATGCTTTGTAAACATTTGCTTCGTCGTATGATTCGGTTTTATTTTGCTTCCGAGGGACAAAATCTAGGATTTAATCGTTTTTAATATTAAATTGGTTGTTTATTTCCTTGTGACCTGATGTATTGTTGCATGATATAATATTAAATAGGCGTCGCAAAGGGCAGCCAGCGGCAAGTCTCCTTCACTCTTTGCTCCATTTAGTCTTCCTCTGGGATCAGTAGACATTATATACAGTACATACATCGCCTGCATCATAAACTTTGCACGAACCCTAAACACTGGCCCTCCAAAACAACAGCCCTCCATCAAGGTCAGGCCTTGATGAATCTGATAGTGCAGCTGGAAGAGACTGTGTGTATTTTATTAAAACAATCTGCATTTCACTAACTCTTCCCGCCCGCTCTGTCCCTGTATGGATCTTTCATTAGATCCTGGATGGGCTCCAGCCAAAGCTTTCCTTGTACAAGCAGTTTTATGCAGTTTTCAGCAAAGGGAGGCATTTTCTTTTTTTTTTTTTTTACATTCCAAGTTCATTAATAGTAGATTGCCAGTTTTTCCCTTCATTAAATACAATGAGGCTACAGAGTGAATTTGCAGCTGAAGCGTGGTACTGTCAGTTTCTAGTGGGACCAAAGGCGGCTTCATGGCAAGCATAAAGGGAGGGAAGCAAGCCCGCCAAACCTGGAGCTCTGTGGGACAAGACGATGAGCAACAGTAAGAAAGGCAGAAATGCTTCAAAAACAGCCCCACTCCCTCCTATTCAGATTCATTTTAATGGCAAATTTGTTGTCAAGTGTCCTCCACAAAATGATTAGGGCCCGCTGTTTTCTGAAAAGTGCAAACTTCTGGATTTGCCTGGTGCGCACTGTCACTTTGACAGCCCATTCTGAGAACAATGGCTGCCCAAATAGTGAAATGTGTTGGCACCCAATAGTTGAAAGTTTCCCCTCAAAACAGGCTTTCTGCTGTTTGTGGGTATTCTGCTGTGTTGATATCTAGATGTTGATTAGAATAAAAAAAGAAGTCAGTGAATTGGGCTCCCCAGAGCAGGAAAATCAACCATTGTAAGAGATTGACAGTCACTCCATTGAGCCAATTATTCCTGTTCATAAGACCTGTTTCTATAAAAACTGGTTAAAGACTACAGTCATTGTTAGAGTGTCTGAATTAAACTACTGGTGGAATTTACAGAACAGCAACAGCATTTAACGGCAGCACTGCCCACTTAGTGTTGCTTTTACTACATGGAATAATTAGACATAGTTTTGTTTCCATTAACTGTTAAAGTTGAATACAGTAATTATCAGAAGGAATGCGTAAAAGAAATAATGTGAACATAGTCTAAACTAGGTGCGTGGCCTTTTATTGTGCGTTACACTTTTTGGCAAATTTTCCTCGAGTCAATAAAAGAACCATAATAAGCCCAGATGCAGCGCCCTGTACGTGTGGGATACATGTTCGTTAACGCCGCACTCCAAACATATCAAAGCTGTTCAAATATTTCCACTGGAAAAGTCAGTGCAACAAAAAAATATTTTCTCTGTGCTATATCCTCATTTAGCCTACAAGTCAGCGGCGTGACATTTGTAAGGTGTTCCACTGTAATGGAGGAGGAGTAGGTGCCGGGTGCAAGACGAGTGCAGAGCCTTTCCATTCATTGCATGGGAGAAAGTGGTTAATTTATTGAAAAGAAGGTAGGCGGACGAAGCAGTGGAATGGAACTGATACCCTGCGTGGCAGTAGGTTGTGCACCGAGGGGGAGGAGTGAGGGATGGAAAGGAAGGGGGTGGGGGGGGGATGGAGGTTGAGGGAGGCGGAGACCAGAGCGACAGAGGAACGGTTAATGGAAATGAGTGACAGGCTTTCAGAATGATTTACAACGGGTGGCGCTGCGGCAGAGCCAGCGCTTGATGGATGATCCTGAAAGACGGAGACGAACCATAAATCATGTCTTTGAATCATTGACAGAGATAAAGGAGGGGGAGAAAAAGCAATGGCATTGACGTTCATTCTTCCAATAATGTACATTGACGAGTTACACTACGGAGCCTTAATTAAAAAGTGAACACGGGTCTTCTCCCTCTCTCAACTCCCTCCCCACACCTCCTCCTCCTCCACCTCCTCCTCCCCCCCGGCAGCACCGCTCCTCTATCCCTCTCTTCTCTATTGCGATATCAATGGTAATTAAAGATGCAGCATCCCCGGCCCCTGTCCCATAGCCACTTCCTCCAGCTTCCCACAGCAGCCAGATTAGATAAGTGCTCTGCTAAAAGATAATGTCACCCCTCAACAATATCAATGTGGGTCTGGCCCATTTGTTTCTACATCTGTAAACACGCACACATAAGCGAAGATGAGTGGGAGACGGGGGAGAGAAGAGAGAGAGAGAGGACTAGCTTTATTTCTTTACAGGGAAAAAACAAATAGGAATTTGCGGGTTATGTACACGTGAATGGACAGAAACTAAACACAAACGGGCTTCAGTTACAAAGGCTGCCATGTTGGTTTTAACCTATAAAACAGCATTAAAAATTAACATGAGAGGAATATTAGATTTTTTTTTTTTCCCTCGCTCGTAAATAAATTATCCTTCCCAACATCCCCGTTCTTAAAAATTGTGTTGTTCTGCCTTGAGTGCAGATGGCACGCTGATAAACAGGAGGAGCCCTGTAGGAAGCAGGGAGCCTGAATGAGTGGCATTCCACATCAGCTGAGCTCCCTTTAAAGTGCACACAATAGAGCAATGAGGTGAAAGTAATCCTAAACATCTGTCTTATGTGTCCTACACGCACAGGCTGTTTGTTCAAGTTCTAGGAAAGACATTAGCAAGAGGGGAGAGAGACGGAGGGAGAGGAGGATATATCAATTCATGCACTAGTTCTCTAAAGGGATTAAGCAAGGCCTCTGTTGTCTGCCCTCTCGCTGCTCTGGCAAACAAAATGGAGAAGACTGCCCTACTAATGCAAATACCCTCTTTCATGACACACTGTAGCAACCACGTGAGCAAATTAATACTTAAAACTAACGTACATCACCATGATTGTTTTGAATTATTCAAACTTTATATAGTTTTTTTAAAAACCCGGGTTATGGGGCTTCTGCAGAAATCGCAGCACAATGCAAAGCTGCTAATAGCGAGGCGATTCTTTGCATCCATCCGGGGCGTTTCTCGGGGCAGCCTGCCGAGCAGGCAGAGACGAGATGCGGGAAAGGACAAGTGATGAAAACGTAGCAGGCCCCCGGTGCACTGTCCGCAGGGAGAGCGGGGGCCGTCGGTCAGCCCCCCCACGTATGGGGATATTCACCGAGAAAAACTGAAAGACACACACAAAGCTGTCGCTCTCGCTCTCTCCGTCCCTTCTCCTGCTGTGAGAAGACATTTTGGCAAGCTAAAATGGAAACGGATGCACAATGGTCATCTAGCATTGAAAAGCTGTGGCAATAATATTGGTCAGGCAAAAGGCAGCCCTGCCCTGTGTGTGTGTGTGTGTGTGTGTGTGTGCGTGTTTATGAATGATTCACGCTGCAGCGCAACACAATAGCTCCCACCCGGGCTTCACACAATTTGAGAATCATTTTCATTTGAAGGCTTGAAGTTGTTAATATCATGTTTGATCGCATCCTTGCATCAAAACAGAGTTTGATGGACAAGGGAAATAATTACTTGTCATTCATGTGTCTGAGCTTTCTCTCCTCTCCTCTTTTGTTGCTGTTAAACATGTTCCTCGGTTAAACACTTCTTTTCCTCGCCACACTCGCCGAAACGCTCCGACCCAACTTTCGTGCCGCGCTTTAGAGACAAAAATAAAAACAACTTCATTCGATTCAAAAAGAGGAGAACAAAGAAAATATATAAATGTGTAACAGTGAAACTGACAGTTCAGCTGAATGAATCAAGTGTAATGAACTTCTTGGAGTCTCTGTCATTAGTGGACAATAGCTCTCGTTGATCTTAAATGGTCTTAAAAGATGATCCATACAGTAATGAAGCCAGCTCTGCCGCTGGCTTGATGCCCAAAACTGGACACGATCAAAGTCAAAGGGGATACGCTGGAGCTACTGTTACCAAACAACATCCCTCCACTTCCCCATTGTATGCTCTTTTAAAATTAAAAACAAGAAATAATCTGTTTGTCGTTGCACTGCAGATACTGAATGATAATGAAATATTCAAATTCATAGCATGTGTTTCGGGGCCGTCAGCTGGGACCACAGAGCAGCAGGGCGGCTTACAACCAACTGGGTCTTTTGGAAAAGCAGCATGTTGTGTCCAAGGCCCACCCTCCTCCCGACTCTTCTGCCTGGACCACCCTGCTCGCTGTGTTACGCTACATGACAGGACGATGCTGCTCAGTCCTTGGACCCATCGCATTGTTTTTCTTGGACCATGGTGAAAGCAAATAGCAGCTAAAGGGCCCCGGCGCTCGCAGTAAAAACCAAAAACCCGTGCAGTCATTCATCAAAGCCCAGACAACTCGCTACTCCCCCACCAACTACCAACCCCCCCAAGGCACGGCCATCTCCCCCCCCCACTATGGGTTTTAACTAGGACTCCAAATAATTCCAGAAATGACAAATGATACTTATATCTCTGGCCTGTGCCGAATCAATAAGCATGCAGAACAACTATCCATCTTGAGAGGTATCGACAGATGCGGCTCGACATCGGGGGAGAAGCACTTGGTGGCTTTATTCAGGATTGGGATGGGAGGGACGGAGGAAAGCAGGAGAAACAGTGCGCTCACTTTTAAATTACAATAAACCACCCAACACTGTTAGCAATCAAAAACCTATTATAGGAACTGCGGCATCCGGAGATATTTTCTAAAACAAAAACAACAACAACAAAAGAAGGAGGAGGACACGTCCTCACAAAGAGAAGGCCGAGTGGCCATTTGTAAAAAATATGCATGACCTCGTGAACTGGGACGGGCGTTATTTTGACAGTAGCACCTGCACATGTTTACATGGCAGTTGTGTGCTGGGTATGAGCTGATCGGTGGCGATATGGCCCCTCTCTGGTCCCCCGGCTGGATCGGAGCAGCTGACAGATAGCACTTCAGAGCAGCTTTAGCTGCAGCTCCCCTTGAGGGGCTGTGATTGATGACTCGCACTGCCACCTAGATCCATTTTCTCCTCCAATCTGACTCCTCACAGGTAGAGAGGAGTCCTGCCCCCCCCCCCCTCCCTCTCTCCCTCGCTCTCATCTCCCTTCAAATTCGAGTGGGCTCATTTTCACAAAGGAGTTTACCAACAGAGCGACTTCAAAACATGTACTTTGAACAAATTAAAAACAGGATCGTACAGAGGAAATAATTTGAACTAAATGCCTTGCAAAGCCATTTTAATCCTGAACGTTAGAGATCTGAAAAGTAAAGGGGGGGGAAAAAAAAAAAAAACTGAGATGTTTGCAGGCATAATGTCATTAGCAGGGAAAATGTTAAGACCCAGGACCCCTGCAGGTCTGAAGGCATTTAAGAACAGTTAGCTTAGCCATCTGGTAGACAATTACACAGGAACAAACACACCGCCTCAGCAAATAAAGCTTGGCTCATCAATCACGAGAATGGCCAGAAGTTGGCCTGTTATTCCCTCTGATTTAATAACCCGACGAACTGCAGTGCTATCCACCACAAGTCTTCAAGTCAAGTGGCCAACATCCCAACATCCACCAACAGCATCATGTGGCAGAAAAGCTCAAAGTGTGATTAGCACGTGGTGGAAAATTACTTTTGTAACTGAACATTTACACGATATATTTAATAGGGGTGACTGCGACTAGCTGAATATTCGACCATTCGATCTAAGGAGCTGGTTCGCCTGCTGATCGTCACAGTGGCTAGAAATGTGGTAATGAAACAAAGGATCATTCCATTCGGGCTATATGGGGGTGCTGAATGTCTGATTTTACATATAATTGCCTGGTTTCTCCCTTTAAATCATGATATATAGCCGCGGTCACTAATAGGCGGGCTGCGCTGTGCACCCCGAACCCATAAACAATAAATAATTGAGAATTATTAACTGTTGATGAAGAGTTTCTATTTTAATCGGAGCAGCTTTTACAGTCTTTACGGCCCTGGTTTAGTGGCCCAGGAAGCTCCCAGACCAATTGCATGCGCTGTAGATCCTCTCACGTGATGCTACTCAGCCAAACGAATCCGATGAGCATTGCGACAGACACGCTGGGGAGAGGCGAGGCGGGAGACAGCGGTCGGAGAAATAAGTGAATCAGAGAAAAGTAATTTGACATTGCTTCAAAAGGACAAGAGCAGAGCGTGAAAACAGAGCTTTAAATTAAGAACGGACTCTTGCGTGGCCATTCTTCCCACGGGCAGTTCAAAACCAGGATGTCTCATGTGTTCCTGGACTGTGGCGATTATTAAACGCGGGAGCGGAAGACAGAAAGTCGGCCAATCAGATACGACTATGGAAATTCATAGTTGGGGACAGCCCTTAATAAACTGCAGATGTTATAAAGTATTTCGGTGCTAAACCAGAGAATGAAGAAGAAGAAGAAAAAAAAAAAGTTGATTGCGTCTCTAAAATTGTGCTGTAATTTGCATCAGGCTGCCCAATATAAATGGAAGTGAAAATTAAGTGCAAGGTTAAAAGTAAAAACATTTAAAACATTCGCTGTTCCCAGTTTCAAGTAGTTTACTTAGTTAACATTTGCCCTGCGCATTTAATTGCAATCATGGGACCCGAATGTGGATTGTCTGTTAATTGCAGATGTTAATATGAGATGGTGACACAATGTCAAGTTTACGTCTGAAAATTACAGAACAAAAAAAAAAAAAAGGGAGGATGATCAGGAACACACACAGGCACTGAACGAACCCCTAAGATCACTAACACGAGGGGTTTTGTAAATTTAAGCCATTACAGTTAAGGAATGCTGACCCCGACTTGCACTATGTTATCACAGGTAATGAATGAAGCAGATCCCTCAGCAGCCCGAGTTTCACCTGGATGCAGGTCAGTCTTTGTCAGTTTCACGGGGGTGTTTTCTGAGCCAAGAACATATTCATCTGTGTTTCTGGGCTGTGGCCTGCATGGCCTACGTGGAAGGAAAGAAGTAGGCCACCGCTGCGGTCTCCGATTCTCCTCTGTACACGCGTCACCTGCCATCTCACGTGGCCCAGCTGAGATGTGAACAGGTCTGGCAAGAACCAAATGTTTTCATTTACCTCGGGGGCATCTACACTCTTCTTTAGCAGGCGGTGGCAGGCTAACATGTCAAGATACCAGCCCGGGACTCTGGGCCTCTGGGAGGGGGTCACGCACTCGGAGCTCAGGTTCAGAAAACATCAAGATTTAACTCTGCGCAAGAAGGAAGGCAGCCCGGAACCTCTGCGCTGCATACTGATGCAGCCGCATAGCTGCATATGACCAAATAACATCAACAGCAGATGTGTTATTAATGCAGTCTTGCAGATAAAGACAGGCCAAAGAATAACACCTCGAAAACTGAAAATGTGCTTCATTACACCTTTACGTTCCGATCTGATATGTGTTCACATTGTCTGAGGGATCCACATTCTGCTGGGCAGCAGGGGGTGGCGGTGCTTCTTGGGCTAACCTCAACACGTCTATTTCTAGCTGAGGACTTGCTGACAGCACATTTAGCTTTGTGATCTGCACATGAGAGACAGCTAACAGTTGCTGACAGCTGAAACACACCGAGCCCCCATTTCCCTATACAATACCTTTATTGACACTCTGCATTTGATGAGGACTTCAACTAACCTTTAGGCGAAGACACAAACAAACACACAAAAAGTGGGTACAAAATTATGAAGAAAAGGTTAATTTCCAGCCAGCTTATGGAAACCAGTAGTGGCTTTGGGGAGGCTCTGGGAGGGGTGGGGGTGGGGCAGCGGCTGTCTATAGAAGCCTGATTTATGAGCTACTCAGTTTTGCATGTGTGTTCACAGGTTTCTGAGAGTTACACTCAATTAGAGCAGCAGGGGTTAGGAGT
The DNA here is from genome assembly GCA_036023855.1 of Gadopsis marmoratus. Taxonomy (NCBI): domain Eukaryota; kingdom Metazoa; phylum Chordata; class Actinopteri; order Centrarchiformes; family Percichthyidae; genus Gadopsis; species Gadopsis marmoratus. The sequence goes on along the minus strand of JAVQJF010045865.1, from coordinate 5,314 downwards.
ATGTTATTGTGAGGATAAGTTAAAGCTTGACACGTTTATTTCTGCCAGTGCAGCTGAAGAGCCGGTGACAGCCTATCAAAAGTCGTTTTCTTTGATCACCCAACTCAAAGTGTGGGAAATAGTAACCATCCCTGACAAGTGAAAAGAGAAATCCAAAAGGAACACAAAATGTTTATAAAGCACAATCTTAAATACCAGTCAACATAACCGAGAGCAGAAAATAACTATGGTGAAGATGAAAATGTCATCACTTAGCAGGACAACAAGAAGCTGACAAATGCAGTGCTAATCAAATTTGTAAATTCAAATTAGCTTAAATATAAATCTTGCAAAGCATGACCGTGGAGCTCGCACCAAACCAAAGACTGAGGAGCGACTTAATGGATTCAGCAGGACAAAATCCCCAATTACAAGCTAAAATGCCATGTCCCTTCACAATTTATACAAAACTAGTAAATCTTATTTTTGAGACATTTAATGATTGAGCCAGCCAGTAGGATGGGGGGGACAAAGTACCAGCGCAAGGAGTTACTCATATCCCTGTTGAAAAACTCCTCCGTTTAATGATTCACCACTAAGGAGAGTCCACACACTTCCAGAAGAATTCAAATCCCTTTTCCCACAGCCTCTTTCAGTCCGTATGATAAATGACACCCGTCATTCCGCCGTTGCCAAACAGCACAGAGGGGAATTGTACTGATATATGATTCACAAGAACAGGAAATAAACTCTGCCTTTCTCTGTAGCTCTCCCTCTTGCCAAGTAGGACGGACCTGGACAGTGTCAAGGCTCTCATGGCGGAGGCAGTGGGAAGGCTGACGGCGCTGAAACCCAAAAAGGGAATAGACAGTGGGTTTCCAAAATGAACTCTTCCCCTCTCTCTCTCTCTCTCTCGAAACGCTGGAGCTTCTGATGACTGATGAAAGGCGCAAGGGCCACCGCATTAAAATAACAGCGGCATCTATGGGAACGAGCTTAGGAGGATCAAAAAAATTAAACAGAGGGCACGCTAAAGTCTGCAATTATCAAACGGGGGGGAAAACAATATAGAATGAGCAACCTCCTTCTGCCCCCAATTACAATGCAGCAAGTGAGGCTAATTAGTGCGCCTTGATTATTTCAGATTTCTGAGTGGGTGAGAATGACAAAGGCTCGGAGAGATGGGGTGCAAGTTTAGATAAGGCTGGTTCGCACAGATCGAACAAATATAAATGCTGGTGCGAAATGGTGCTTCCGAACAAAAAAAATAAAATAAAATACAAAAAAACTGCTCAGCTCATTTAATACCTTCCGTTGAATGTTCTGTCGGTAGCGACTGAAGCAGTTGCACCAAGTTGGTGCTCCTGCGTCGGAGGGACAGAAGGAGAGGCACATCCTGCTGCTGCTGCTCGCCTTCGGGCGACTCCCTCCAGGCCAGTGCTCGGCGGCAGGCCTCCCACTTGGGCTCAGAGCGCGGGGATGTGCCCAGGGCCAGCACCAGCAGCACTCAATCACCCAGACAGCGACATCCTTTCGCCATCACCATCAGAGAGGCCCCTTTGGGGTGGTGTGAGGCGGGGCTGGGGGAGATATTTATGAGTAGAGCGTTCACACACACGCCCATGCGGCTGCGATTCCGCTGATATACTGTCGGCTGGACTGTGGGATGGAGCCATATAGTTCATCTCCTCCTCATTTTTAGCCCCTAACCAGACCCCTGTAAGTGCTCCTCTGAGCCTTACAGGTTGGGTCTGATGCAGGAAGCAGACAGCCAGAGCGCTGCACCGCATGTAAATCTCGCACTCCACATGCAAACGTGGGACCGGAGTCGGGAAGTTTTTTTTTTTTTGTTATTTGGATCTCATTATCAATGATTGCTTTGTTTGAAAATGTGAACCAAATGACCAAAATAAGTTGCAGCAGGGAGGGGGAAAAAAACCCAACAACTACGCTGCAGTATTTTGGGACTATTTGTTACAAAAGACACTTTGAGTCAAGCCCTATATGATGAGCAGCATATGTTTACCTAAGAGGAGTATTTTAATGCCTCTTTACCTTTGATTTCAGAGCAGAATAATTACAGAGGAAGCCATGTAAAACCCTGTGGCAGATTAGGGAAGTGAGTTGGAAATGGGTTCAAATTGTCGTTCTGAAGTAAAGAGGCTACTTTGCACCACAAGGGGTTTCTTTCCTCAGGCAGGCCAGGGGATTAAAAGAAGCCATAAAAGGTCTCAGTAATGGCATCAGTAATGTCTTGCTGCCATTAAAAACGGTGGGAAAAACATCTGCTTAGCATTTTTCACTCCCCTGCTACTCATTTGTCTTTCAAACTATCTTAGAGAGTGCCCTGGTTTCAATGTGCTCGTATGTTTTCAGAATAAGGTTATTTTACAGACAAATGCCAAAGCAAGGGCCTAACCCGCAGTGGTGAAATATTGTGAATCAGTGCGGCGTGCACACTTCTTGGGACTATTATCTTGAGTAAAACTCTCAACGCAATTCATCTTCAGCCTCAAACTGTAAATCTGCAACTTCAAACCTGCAGCAGATCAACATTCTTTAGCAGTGCTGTGTTTACTCTCCCCAACACCTTTGCCAAAATTTAAAAACTATCTGTATTCACACCCAGATCGCATAATGCGAGTCAGCTTAGAGTAAACACCTTGATTGCTTTATGTCTAGCCCCTAACCATTAGAGGGGCACTGTATCCTCCTTTCCTGGGCTTGTGGGAAGCCGAGGCCCCGCAGTAATCTTTTCTCTGCTAACCCTTTAATAAAGCACAGCCTGCTTCATTAGCTTCCCCTCACAGAGTGATTGATCGGTGCCAGTCACACAAACCCCATCCTCGCGCTGCCTACCTCTCCTCAACCAACTAAATAAGGCACTTTTTTTTTGTCAGCCAGCTACCACCCAACACACTATTAAAGGAGAGCATTCAGCGTGAGCCAAAGAGGGAGTGGCATCAGCCGTGGATGGCAATGCAACAGTGTTCCTTTTGTTCAAAGGCTGGGTCAAAATCAATTTATAGGATGCACTATACTGGGCTCAGTATATTAGATTCTTACGGGTACAGATTCTGTCTCGACACATGAAAGGAAAGAGAGAGGGGGAGAAAAAAAAAAAAAAGACCCAGTAAGATTTCAACAATGAGCCGTTCATATTACACTGACAAAAATACATTAAGAATGCAGCCTGACTGAGAAAAATTAGGTGGGATTAAAAGGTGCAGTTTATAGACGGGATGACTCATTATTTTGCCTATTGCTCAACAAGTCGCCCATTATTATCAAATTACATTCACTGTGATTCTGTTTCACTCATTTCAAGTAGTAATTGGTGGGACAAATATAGATCATCGAAAAGCAGATACAACTGTCTGGAAAAAAGGCGTTTTACAAATTCTGTTAATGTACTCAAATTACACGTTGGACCAAAGATTATTTTATCCGAGAAGGAAAACAGTTAAGTGAGACACCTCCATAGCAACATAAGAAACTGCACTCGAATGCTAATTCAGAGGAAATAACCCATCTGATGAAAAAACACCATAAATGCTTATCCAGATACCCAGTGCACGAGATCCATTTGGAGGACAAACAATGAGGCAAACACTGAGTTAAGATACTAAACTTAATGTAAAAGCCAAGCCGGTGGGGAAGAAGAAACATGCAAGATTTTGATAAAAGTAGATAATACAGCATTACTATAATAATGACATATCATTTCCTTGTCCCCCATTAGGAGGTGGACTCTTTTCTCTTTAGCAATACCTACAACGTGTTGTGTGATCCTTCACCGCTCTACAGCGGAGGAATAGAGATACAGAGGGGAGAGTTGCTAGACGCTGCTCAGCTGCAGTGATAAAGTCAGTAATATCACTATCTCGGCCCTCCTCTCCCAAGAATTGCCATAAACCTATTTCGAAAATTGCAGCCATATATTCAGCGAAGACAGTTAGCTCATCCCAGTGACAGTGCAAACTTTTAGGCTGAATTATGCCAGTGTCATTCAGAGGGGTTTATCAAAGAGGGTCAATAACTCACAGACCCAAATCTGCGCCAGGCTGGCCCAGCACCTCTCCCTCTCTCTACTACAGGCAGCTGGTGTGCTGCCATGGAACAGCCTGCTGCTATTGCTCAGGACACAAGATGGTGCCCAGTCACACTACTACATGGCAACACTGGAAGCTGTGCAACTCCAGTGCAGGCAGGCACAGGAACACAATGTCAAGTGCTGGGTACGTCGCCCAAAATACCAAGGGAAGACGCAAAAGCCAGCTTTGACAGTCCAGGGCTGCAGCTAGTGATTCTTTTCATTCATCTTTAATCTTTAATCTGCTGATCGTTTTGTCGGTAAAATGTCAGGGGGAAAAAAGAAGTCACAATTCCTCAAGTCAACACATTCAAATGTGCTACTTTATCCTGTTCCTCCTGTTTTATCGTGACGTTAATTATCGTATCACAATGAATCGATTATCAAAATAGTTCTCAATTCATTTTCTCTCGAGTGATCGACTAACAGTTTCAGCTCAAATTGATATAGTTTTCATTGGTGTTAAATTCATAATATACTAAATGCATGGATGGGGTGGGGGGGTCCTGTATCTTTATTTCTCTTTATAAATAGTCCATGTAGCATGTGTCCTTTTGTTTTTACACGAAACAAAGATGTCTGTCATTCTTAACGGACCCCAACAACTGATAGGAGTCAGTGCTGACAAACACTGTGGATGCAGATGAATATTTCTCAGTTTCTAAAAGAGATCTTGCGTTTCTAGCACATTTACCAAGAACCCAAGGCTTTATCACTGCTGTACTAAAACAAAAAATGCACGACGCCATTTTGTACCATCTTAGGCTCAAAACACATTTCACCCTGACACTTATCTGCAATTAGCCATGTTAGATGTTTGTCATGTGCAAACACTTAGCAGAATTTGACATTCATTTGATTCTAATGGGCTTTTCAGTGGGGGTTTTGCCTGTAGGACGTTGCAGTGCAAATGCATGACTACATTTGTCACTTGGAGACAGACTAAATTGGTATCATTTGTTGTTAAAACAGACACTTTATATTTTCCTCAGTGGATCAGACTGAATTCAAGTGTTCCTTTAAACCCTGAGCTTTTTCGGTGGGACCTCTTGCCCCTGCTTTGTCTACAGTCTGAGGGGTGATATCACCTGCAGCTGTTTACAATTAGCTGAATCGTTTACCGTAGCAGCGCTTAAGTTTTACTCACCCTCTTTAAAATCTGTATTTCCCAGATGGCCTCACTGAAGCTCCTTTACATATATATATATATATATATATATATATATATATCTATATATATAT
>JAVQJF010045863.1:0-22166 GCA_036023855.1 Gadopsis marmoratus | reverse complement strand
GTGCCTTTACCAGCTGTGTGTAATTTGTTTCTTGGTTCAAAGAAACATTTTTGCATCTGGGTTTTGATCCCCCCCCCCCCCCCCCCAATCTCTGCGTGGCCTTGCAGGAGCGACACAGTGAGTGAGTCAGCTTTATTCAGGCTGAACAGAGATGTGAGTCAGCGTTCTCATTGCTGCGCGCGCTTCTCCCTTTCGGTCTGTAGAGCAGATACCTGGATGCATTCACTGAAGGAACATTGTCACAATATACATTCATTGTCCAGCTGTAATGTCTCAGCAGAGCACCGCGTACCACGGAGCGCCGAGCTTCATAAATCAGTTAGAATTGATCCAGAGCTCCGCTGCCCGAGTGTCGACTGGGACCAGATGGAGAACACATTAAAACTCATTTTAAAGTCTTTAAAGCCGATCGGTTTTTTGTATCGCCGAACCAGTTTAGAAAGCAGCACACGGACTTTGAACCAGCCTCTTTGCCTGACATGCTTGCAGTCCACGAACCGGGCGGCTCGTTTCTCAAATGACCGCCACTCGCAGTCTCTGCACGCACGGGTCACGGATATGAACTTCGTTTTGAACGTTGAAGGGGAAATGATCTCATGTCGCAAATCACAGTTTGCATGTTGCAACTGCGGTGGAAAGGGCCCCGGGGACACTTAGTCTCCAGTTATTTTACAGTTGTATATGTCTTATTATTAGCTTGTCAGTCACCTGTATGACAGCTACTATAGAGAATGATTGACCGATTGAGCTGATAATTCGATTTACCTCATACGCATCAAGATGGAGGCGAACATTATTACTGCTTGTCGTTATTAATATTATTCTATTATATACATATGAATGTGCACATACAGTACATGAGTATTTTCTTTTTCATCACTTTTCCTTCTTTTAAATTGATGTATTTATTCACCATCATTATTATTATTATCATTATTTATTTACATAGTTCCCTGCCTCTTCCTCCCTCTCCCTGCACATCCCTCTGGTCACAGTTAGGCATATATGAAACCTTTCATGCGTGTTTGCTCATACACAAACACACAAATACTCCCACACGAACAGAAAAAGAAATCGTATTCAAATTATAACCATATTCACATTTATTATTATGCCTTGTGCTAATGCCTGTATGTTTTGTAACACCTTTGTTTGTTTAATTTGTAACCTCTTTGCATTATGTCACATTGATGGGGGGGGGGGGGAGAGGTTTTTCTCATGTGGATGCACTCACAGAGTGCTGCAGTGCCCAAACCTGCCAGGAGGAGGGGCTCTGGCTCCTTTGGCCGGCGCCGCAGCTCTCTGACACACAGTGGTGGTGACAGTGTGAGGATTTTATCTCACATTCCTTCCTTTGAGAGCCACACATGGTCTTAATTTCCCAGAATGCTAGTCATCGCCTTACACACCAGACATTTGTCCTCTTGATTGATTCCATTCATGCAAAAAAGGTAAAGCAGATACAAGGTAAAAAAGAAGGAAAAGCTCCTCCTCCCTCATCCTCCCTTTCTTCCTCCTCCTGCATCCTTCTCTGCCTCCTCGCTTTTTATTTTTTGTACCTCCTGTGTTCACGGCCACCTGTCTACTCTCTTCCTCTCTTCCGCTGATGTTATTTACTCCTCTGACTCTTCTCATTGCACAGTGTGTCACATCAGCTGGCCATGGATTCTCTCTCTTTCTCAGCTTCTCCTCCTCGTCCTCCTCTCGCTCCTCTTGTGGCTTAGTTAAGCCCGAGTGAGAGCACACAGGAGGGGTGGGGGGAGTGGGGCTAACACTGTAGCAGCAGTCTGAGGTTAATGTCACACGACTGAAAATCTATGACGCCTGCGGTGGCCTGCATGGTGGTGGATGACAGTGGCTGTCCAAATATCAATATAACACACACACACACACACACACACACACACACATATACTAGTGGGAGAGCAATATGAGGAAAAAGTATGATAAATACATAGAGGTGTAGCTGAACTGTGAGAGAGACCGACGACTGAAAGAATGTGGCAAAAACAACGCACGCAAGCAAAGTATTGGACAAAAGGAACATTTGATCTGATGACGGAGCATTATGGAAAGTTCATGGGGCACTTAAGATGCATATTCACCCAGTAGATGTCGAGACATTTCATTTAAACCCCATCAACCCCACAGTGGCACTAGATGAAAAGCCTGGGGATCACCAAAAAGTCATTAGGAGTCACTCTCTGGGCACCATTAGTGGTTGTGCCAAATTTCATGGCAATCCTTCCAGCAGTTGTTGAAATATTTCAGTCTGGACCAAAGTTGTGCACCCACAGACTGACCGACCGGCTGTTGTGGATTTCTTTGTTGAACCATCACACGGCCGACCGACGTCCTTGAGTTAAAGCCTTTGCAGGTTTGTGCTTGAACAATGACACAGTAATCACTCAAATGTAAACTAACCCCACTGATTGGACGAAGAATCAATATAACTGGGAGTGAGAGAGCTGTTAGGGAGACTGAGCGAGAGCCCCAACAAACAAAAGTGCATTTTCTCCACTCGCTGCTCCCACAAGTCCACACAGAAGCCGCCCTGCCACGCCAGAATCCCAGGTGTCCCAAAACGTGCACACATGCAACCGACGTGCGTCAGCTGGCTTTGGTGATTTGATTCATTGCAATTGTATTAGGGAGTCTGCGGCACTAATCAAACAGAGCAACATCAACTACGGCAGGTTTCGCATTTAAAACGCCAAGGACATTTATGTGAATTTTTTTTCTTTTTGCGTCAAGATCAATGTTGCCGAAGACTAAAATGTACCCTGTTGACCTGACAGTGTTCGGCACTTTGGGGGAATGGAGAGCCAGAGGTTATTACTATTGTACTGTTAGCTATGTTGCACCATCCGCTTTTATTTAACCTAAATTTGGCTTGGAAAACAAAACATAACTGGAAAGAAAGGGGCATTGAAACGCTTGTGTTTGAAAATGTTCCAGTCGGAATATTTAAACACGGGCGTTAAAAAAAAACATACATCCGAGCTTCCAATAAAGAATGAACGTGACACACTTGTTCAGTTATGTTATGCTCAACAATTGGCGACAAATTGTTTGTCATTTGTTCGGTCTTCTGTTCTTCTGTACTGTAGCAAATCTTTTGCCCCAGAGCCCCCTAACAGATTTATCCTCCCATGATCCGTGCAGACATATATAGAAAGACAAACAGTCCCTCTGTTTATTTCTGCTTTCTCCAGGCCTGCAGCAGATTGCTTTGCACAGTACAATGATCATAACAGTCAGCATTAATATTTTTGTGCTTGCTCTGCTCCCCGAGAGAAAGAGACAGAAGGGGCGGTGAAGCTAAAAGGGAAACCTTTTCATGTTTTGAAGTAGGAGGTCGTCGTGGAAGCTGGAATCAAGTGCTGCACGGTTCCGTTTTAAATCCTCGTTGGCACCCGGTTTCATTATATTTAAACTTTGGCTGGAAAAAAAAATGTATAAAAAGCAGCCATGCCATTGTGTCTGATTTTGTGTATGAATGTATGAACAGTATGATCTTCATATGTCAAAGTGGAGTCTGTTGGTGTTGTTGTTGTTGTTGTTGGGAGTTCAGTCTGAGGTCTGCTTTTTGTGATATCCCTTTCTCCTTGTTCTCGACTTCAAGTGAGCCCTATCCCGTGGAGAACTTGGCAGATCTCAGAAGGCCAAACTGTTCAGAAGCGGTGACCTCCTTTAATGAATTGGAGATTGCTACAGGACGGCAACTGAAATACGGATTCTTTACGGCTCCATCGCGCAATTCACCTGTAAATACATCTTTTCAGTAAAACACACAGCTGACCATGAGCTGTCTGGCTGTCTTATATTGTACTTTGTTTTACGCTATCTCAAAGTCAATCATTTACCTCCAGTTATTCATTCTCAACCTCAATCCATCCATCATCCATCCATTTTCTTCCTCTTAGCAGCAGGCTAAGCAGACTTGTCCAGACGGCCCTCTTCCCAGCAACGTTTTCCAGCTCCTCCTGGGGGATCCCAAGGCATTCCCAGGTCAGATGAGATATATAATCCCTCCAGTGTGTTCTGGGTCTCCTACCACTAAGTGCCCAGGAGGCACCCTGATCAGATGACCGAACCTCCTTAACTGGCTCCCTTCGATTGCGAAGGAGCAGCGGCTCTGCTCTGAGCTCCCTCCGGATGTCTGAGCTTCTTACCCTAATGAGGTATTACGGTATTTCACCTACGTTTGTAAATAATTCATTATGTATGGCAAGGAAAGTTTGAGACCTGGCTGTGCTGTTATAGTCTCCTTAAGATTCCTATCCTTCGGCCTCGACCTGATTCAGGTGGGAACGCAGCACTACGTATTTGCAGCGCTAAATGCTGTTGTCACCTCTGAACAACGGTTCTACACGTGATTAACGTTTCAAGACAAAAATCATTTTTCATCCCCATTTTGCACCTTGAATTCTTTTTGAAGAAGCTGTTTGGCAGCAATCCGGGTCTTTTGCATGGGAAATCATTCGGCTGTGTAAGAAGCAGAAGAACTGAACATAGTGAGCACTGAACCGAGAAAAGAACGTCCAGGTAAGCTGCCCCTCAGCGTTTGACAGCTAATATCTGGAACATGCAGAGTGAAAACGTAAAATGAATGCTTAGCACAAACAGCAATAAGAGGAAAACTTGACCAAAACGCAGCATGTTGCAAATTACTTAAGCAATCATTTCGTGAAATGCTGGCATTTAACTGACCCTCCTCCTCCAACCTTCAATTCAGAATTAAATGAAAAGAATGTGACTGCAGCGCTGAAATCAAGGCTGTTTATTACTGAGAAGTGTTTGACTTGGACGCAAAACCTGTTTACGAACAATGACCTTCCTTGTCAGAAAATACAAAAATTACCCGACGCCCCCTGCAGTTATGCATCATGGAGCACTAATGGAAGCCCTGTAGATAAAATTAAGGCACAGGTGCAAACACCTCGGGAGAACGAGGTCGAACAAATTCATTTTCGAGATTCCAAGTCAGACAAAAGTCCAGCGAGCAGTGAAATGTGACTCCTCCTGCCAAACAGTATTAAACTGGCTCGTTTTGTCTTTGTCTCTCACTCACTTGCCAGGTTTCTGATAACATATTCAATATAAAGCTGGCAGCAAATTAATGGCCCCTGACATAATAAACAGAACTCGATACCGTTTGCTTGGCCTGTGGGTGTGAAAGCAATTCACTTCATAAATGTTGGCAACGGGCATCCAATTAATTTATGGACTGTCAATATCTGTAGTTAACGCGGAACAACAGGAAGGAGATTATATCAACGACTGCAATAGGTTTTGTGACTTTTGTTAGAGCAAAAATAAGATGATTCGGATCCAAACAAATTAACACTTTTCATATTAATTTCAAGGGGAAATATTATATTGTTTTACTTTACTCCACTACGTTGATCTTGAGCTGGAGTTGGCTCAGACCAGGGGCCTGTGTCACGGAGAAGGTTCAACTTGGTCTGGATCTCTCGGTGGCTTCTCTAAGACTAACACCGGTCGTCCTGGACAGCCCGTATCACAAAGCTTCAGCTGGTTCTGTTAACTCCGGTTTCTCCAACGCAGCTGCGAGCGCGCTCACGTAATATTCACCTAATCTCTGCCGTATTTTATTGGCTTCGATATTACATGAAATCTTAGTCATGTGTGGCTGTTAGACACTGAAAAAAGCACATGTCAGTGACATCAGTCACCATCCAAAGAGTCTTCCGCCTTCTTTTATTTATTTGTTTTTTTACAATGGCTAGTTTTACAATATACCGGGGACACTTGCTTTCTCCTACTTGGGGTGAATTCTGAATGCAGGACCTTTAGACTTTAGCAGTTTTTGTAGATTTCCGTTGCCTTTCAAGACTAACGGCCCATGAAGCAAAAGCCTCCAAAAGGTGCCCTATAAGGTGAATGCTCCTCGTATTTTTATCTTCTGCCAGATATTCTGACTGAAGCCAGTCACTTTCACTGGTGCTGCCTGCATGGAATCTAATTTCATGCTGCTCTCACCGTGCACCATCCTCTGGTTACGCTACTGATCTAATATCTCAGCCGTTAGATTGATTTACATTGCTACAGCGTCTATTTGGAATGCCCGTGTGTTAATGTAGCAGTGTTTTAATGTAATAACTGAACTCGCGTGCTTTTTATGTCAATGCTGTGGGGCATTTGGGCTCGGACTTGATCACATACCACTGCACAAACTACACTGACCAACACGCAGCCTAATCATTTCCATAACATAACATTTTATGACAGAAACTGAAAATGTCTGGACATTAACTTTAACTGCTTCACATCAATGACTCTTTGACACTTTGTCCTTTCTTTTTTTGGGAAAATCTCCAAAGAACTAATTAACTTTCTAAGCTTGTTTGTGTAACTTTGCATTGGAACCAGTGTAAATACAGACTGTGATAGAAGATAACATCTGCGTGCCATCTTCACTGTGTGCTCAGACAAAATTGCGAGGCAGGTTTTAGAGGTGGCGCGGTCGCATGCAAAATCAACGGAAAGGCGAGGTTCGACGCGACCTCGCCCAGGCGGCGCAAGCTGACGTGAAGCCGTGTCCTTGCGAGTTGAAGATTTTAGTTTTAACTTGAGCTCTTAACCCCCGGGCCTCTCATCCCTGCTTCATAAATGTACAGGCATGAGAGGAAAAGGGAGAGAACCTTGGGGGAAATAACAGGTTCCTGCTGACCTCTGAGATAAGTCAGAGGCTGAACTCAACACAACACCCGGTAGGGGCGAACGTTTCTAGCCAGCTTGCAGATAACATCTGTGCGTTGGCTGTCTGGGACAAAGTCACACTGCCCACACCGTCTAGTAGCCACATTTGTGTTGGTGACTTGGTGCAAAAATTATTTTCGCTTCCTGTCGGTGCACAGCAATAGGGTCAACCCTGTTTACAAGAAAACATGTTCCCATGCAGCTAATTTCTAACAGCAGCCCAAAATACCTTTTTAAAAACACAACGAGGAAACGTTACTTAACATATCTACCACGTCGCAAAATGTTGAAACTTGAACGTATCAGTAAAATGTTCACCGACATCGTTTGCACTTGCTGAAGCCAAGAACTGACGCGCTTCTTATTTATTTTCAGTTGCATCTTTCTGGTTAGAGATAACATTCAGATCAGTCCTTGTTATTTTAAGGTGGAGACTATGAGAAAAATTGACCCGTTATCAAAAGAAACTTGTGATCTCGAGATAACAGCTTTACAAAAATAATTACAAGCACCGCCGTCCTCCGTTTCCGCAGACAACAAGGCTTTAAGGTTAGGCAAAAGTCATGGTTTTGAATTTTATTGAAAAACATCCAGTGATTTGAAACAAGTCAGATGTACATTCGGCAGAAATCACAATCTCTCCCTGACCCTAACAAATGTACCATACAGTAATTCAGGCACCAAATGCATTTACCTGCAAAACCAATTAGCATATAAACGTAATTTCCAGGAGACAGGGTTGTTAGGGCTGGGCCCCAGTAACTGCTCCTACTTTAGATCCAACTTCAATTTGGCAAACCTTAACGTGGCTGTCTGCCTCTCCGCCAAAACGGGTGGCAGAAGGATATTTATTCGACATGCAAATTCAATACTGGCTTCAGTTTTTTAAAAAAAATGCCATTTTTGAACCACGACCGTGAGCCTCGAAAGCCCGGTCTCTTGTGTTTCCTGTTTCGCGAAACCAAAACAGCACAGAGAGGTCAGGAGGAACACAAAGTGGTCTCATGCAGCACGGTATCCCATTTCGCTCCATTAATGACACACCGCTTTTCAATTTGGTCCATACTATGCCTGAAATAAAAGCATTTGAGGGGATTGATCGATACCCATTGATTGTTACAAGATATTTAGTTCATCTATCCTCTGAACTCGGGCTGAAATAAAAGCAGCACTCTGGACCCAGTTGTTTTTTTTATTTTTTGTCCTTTCACAGCTCAAGTGGTACAAACAGACCCTAAAGAATAACCCAGTGGTTTGGTGTGAAATGTTTCAGTTCAGCCGAATTGATTTAGCCTGGATTTCTGTTCAAGCCATTAGAGCACTTTGATTCCCCCCCCCCCCCCTTCTTTCTCTCTTTCGAGCCAACGCCTCTGCAGACACTCGCAGCTCTGTCCCTCCACCTTCAGAAAAGCATTCTCCCTCAGTAAATTTAGAAGACAGTTTTAGTTCAGACCCAAAATAACACGAATTGTTATTTTCAAGACAGCTTTTGCTACAGCTGTGCTCGGGGAGCAACCTCATTACGTGAGCCTAAACTAAAATGTTACACTTGTAGTCCATTGTGACCTTGTTACAAGTGAACCGAAAGGAGTAAACCCGACGTCCTATGGACTTCAGTCGACTGTGTCACGATGAGAACACCGAGAGGCTCATGTAGATCAATGATTTATTTGGGGAAGACGCGCTTACGTGCGGGTGATACGGGAAGACAGGCAACAGGTAAGGCCAAGTCTGGAGACGAAAGCGCGAGGAACATCCACAGGGGCCTAACAGGAACACAGGCAAGCAGTACAACGGTGAGAAAAGCAGGGGTATGGACTCAGGGGCAGGTGAGCACTAGAACACATTCATTCATTCATTCATTATCCATACTGCTTATCCCAAAGGGTCGCAGGGGGGGGCTGGATCCAATCCCAGCTAACATTGGGCGAGAGGCAGGGAAACACCCTGGACTGGTTGCCAGTCAATCGCAGGGCACACTAGAACACAATGTGAAACTAATCAAAACAGGTGGGAAAAGAACACACACAGGAAATAAAACTAGAACTTGCACACAAGAGGATTGGCTACCAAAATAAAACAGGGAATGAACCAAGAACATCATCCTCCATCATCTGCCTTTATCCTTGTTCTGCTTCTACTTTACTGTGCTGTTTGGGATCATTCACGTTCTCTTCTGGTCACCACAAAGAGCTCCCTTATAATAAAGTATCATCAAGATTGCAACTGGACCTCGTGCGTCATGAATAATGACGGAGACACGATCAGCAGATCTAACAGACGTTATTCCACACTAAGATCATTTATCTACCGTCACACAGTCGTGTGGCTGGTCTGCTCTGTTTTCACACCACAAACCAACCGCACCAGAGTTCAGTGGGACGCAGAGCAAAACTCGATTTTCCAAGCGGACCAGCCAGAATGAATCGAACTATATCGACAAACGCAACATAGTTCAGTTGAACCTCACCAAAGTGTTTAGGCATCAAAGCATCCCAGAGCTACGGCAAATGAGCCGAAAGGTTAGCTTTTTCTTTTTTGGACTCTCCAGCGTGTCCCACCCCTTATAGGTCAGCCCAGTGAACAGTGAGTGCTATTAATCACCAGGTGTTAATGTCAGATACCAAGGTCAATATTGGCCAAACAGACCGAGCAATCCCTTACTGGCTTTAAACTGCAGCACACGGTTTATAAATAGCAACGAGAGCCGAGGTTGATAAAAAATATCATACCAAAGTGTAGGTCAGAAAATGGGGATTAAACAAAACCACATTAGGACTATGTTATTTTCAGCAACTAATCGTCAGAGACAAGTCCTCCCTTGTTATACGTCAGCAGACGCTTTCAGGATGATGAGATGCACAAGAGATGAACCCGGCATTTTGGAGAGCGGCGTTCAGCATTCGGTGATCTCTCCCTCTTCATTTGCTTTGAAGAGAAAGAGCTAAAAGAGGAAACGCTGTTCACCCATTCATGACCCCCTCACCTACAGAGCATACCTCCTTTAATACAGCCCTCCTTCATACTTCCAAAATAATCCTGCGGCGGTGGATGGGTATCTACTCTGCAACTGCTTTTTGCAGCAAGGTTTTGAACAGCAGCTGTGGGCATTTTTGTACGAGTTGCCAAGATTCCTTGCCTGTTTTTACTTCATTGATTAAATGTCAAGTCATCCACTAGTGATAGTGAATATAACAAGTAAGCTCAAATTATGAACTATGATGGTCGAGCCTCCGGTTAGACCAATACATGACACCAATACGCAAACAAATAATCTGGTGTGTTATGTATGTTATTTCATTTTACTAGCAAAAGAGGTTTACAAAAATCAACAGAGACAAACACCTATATTGAGCCCTATTATAGTATATATTATTTTGCCCTTTTGCACGCGTGCTCTTATTGCTCATTCCTCGGTTCTTCTACTTTTATTCCCAGATCTGCAATTCTGCTGTTTTGTATCATTATTTAATTTTTTAGTTCTGTTCCTGTTCCTTATTTTTATGTTATTCTTTCTGCAGGTCTGCAATTGTGATTGCATTTGTATTGATGATCCAAATGATCTCTGCACGAAACGTGCAAAAGGGGTATATACATTGTCTGGGTAACATTTTCTTTGCCAAACACATACAACATGCACAACGCACATGAACAAAAACCTTTCCAGAAATTCTGTGTTTGTTGTCTCTTCAAAGTGAATATATGAGGCCAAATTCCCCGACTAAACGCAATCAGTTTGTTTTCCTCCAGTGTTATCAAAGTGTTACAAACTGATTTGGGAGCAGCAGATCCTCAGGGTCTCTGTGTGCAGACGCTATTATGACTATAACTTTGATTTGCCTTTTATAGTAAATATTGCCTGCAAATCTCAGGTAAATCTCTCCACAGAGGAATTCCTCCTCAGTTGATTCCCTTTAATTCTTTTGAGAAAAATTTAATAAAGTGTGACTAAACCCTGCAGTTTCCAGTGGGATTTTACCTCCAAAGCTTCCTTTCAGCACAAGCAAGGTAGAATAAAGTCTGTGAAAAGCACTTTGATAGTGTTCTTCTCAGCTCATGAAAAGGTACACTGTAAAACATTTCAAGCTGCTTCACCTTTGAGACGTGAGCTCCCTCGCTGCCTTAAAAACAAGAGCAAACCAAACAGGAACGTCACCTTTTTCCTCAACTCAAAAGATAATGTAGAAAAATGCCGTTTACAGCTGGCAGTTTGTTTGCTCAAGACGCACTGGTTTTGATTTTTCTGTCCACGTGTACCTGATCTTACGTCCTTTTAATTTAGTTTTTCAGATCAGACTTTTCACTTCTCAGCGACCCTCTGAAGGAGGCGCTTTGCCTGCCGTGTTTCTTGCTACACTGTGTACGTCGTACCATCACTGATTCTGTTTCAAACCACCCTCCTCGTTCTGATTACATCCTTTTTTTTTCACAATTCAGTGACTTCCTGTTATGCATGTGGACACTGTAAGCAAATGTAGGAGAGCGACGCCAAGCTCTGTAGAAGCCAGAGCTTTCAAGCAAGACGAGTCATAAATAACAGTGGTGAGAGTGTATTTTGCCTTTTAGACTGGAGGACTTGTGATCAGGTGACCTTCACGGCCATGATAACACGTGGATATAACTGCATACGGAGGGAAATTGTAACCCCTATATCTCACAAAGGAATCTGCTATCCGCCTACAATGTCATGTTTAACAATCGCGGAATACTGGCTGGTGAAAGGTGAAGTTGAAGTTTTGTTAGCCCTTTTGTTTTAATCCATTTAAAGTTCTTTCATGTCTAACTGAAGACTTGGGTGACTTTCTCACTGCATGATGAAGATTATGTGGAAAAAACAATCACAAACAGATTAAATGCGCCCAGCTGTCCTCCTAATGAAAAGACTAAATGCAATAGAGCTCTGTTCTGTAAGAACGATTGTCACATTCAACACGAAATTGGCCGTTATTAGCAGAAGTAAGAGATACGATATTTCACAACTAGACCGAGACAGGCTAAGAGCTTGAATACTACTTATTATATAATTTTAATCATCCCTATAGCTTTGTGTTGTGACATAATAAGATTTAAAGTGATGGTTGAAATTAGGTGGACTTTACAAAACCCACATTTTTGATCTTGCTTAATAAATCTGTTCATTTGTCCATGCAGTTTTGCAATCCTGCTTGAATTTAAAATCCATAAAGGCCCTCGTTCCTTTCGCTTTCATCAGTGAAGAAGAGACACTGTGCCAGCTCAGCAGGACCTCAGCAGCAGGGAATCGCAAATGGAATCTTTAGATTTTGTGGTCCAAATGTACAGTACGTCTAACGATTCAAGACAAGACCATTAGTGAACCGTGCAGTCATTCCTTCTCTCCATATTACATGGGAGGGATATGGAAATGTGTGGACCCCCCCCCCCCATCAGCAACACTTGTAGTCATCAAAGGAGATGCATAATAAATAGCGGAAAAGCCATAGCAGGCGGACGGAGAAGGAATTAGGTCTCAAACATGCAAGGAATCGCAAACAACTTGGCTCCACGGTTCTGTGACATTTTCTGAGACACATCAATAACTGAATGGCTCGCTTGCGGTTGTCAAGCACGGTAAAAAAAAATGACATTTACTGGAGTGCTAGAGCTACAGAGTACAATAAATGATCTGGCAAGGAACTGAGTAAAGATGGCTGGATACAGTATATATATACAGTGTATACTGAGCGCCTAATGAGAGAATGAGGGGCAGCCGGGTGCGTTGGTGAGTGTGGATCAGGTGTCCGGAGATGGCGGGAAAACTCGGAGGGCAACCGCTGGAGAAGGGGCGAGCTCTGCGATGACTGGAGAGGTTAGTGACAGCCAGGCGTGACAAAACAGAATGTGCACAGTGAGTAAACCTGAGGTTGTGGCACTTTTATGGAATCCGTAATCGGAAATCCTCAACTTTAAGGGTTAGCTTGGACCGCCCACGATGTTTTGAGGGTTGTGTGAGATGACTTATTGTACAAATGGAGCCGTGTTATTTTTTAAAATTTCTACTCTTGTTTTTATGGTTTAAGGTAACTTGTAACCCCTTAAAGTTAGTTAGTTTTGTTTATTATGCTTTCGGAAATTCACTTTGTGTCTGTGGCAGCTGTCAAGATTTAAGTGCGACAAAATGCACGTGACACACACCTCATATCCTCATATGTTCAACAGAGGCATAACTGGAAGATACAAAAGGATTTCTGGGCATGTCTGCAAAGACAGTAGGCTACCTTGTACCTCCGTCCTGACGGTAACAAGATCACTGAGGTCATTCGCCCTCATCCACGCTTATCGCCATTTTTTGGACTATCTTTCTGTCCCTACATTTCACGAGTGTACCTAGTTAGCTACCTATGTAGAAAGGTGACTTCCTCATTCTTAATCCCACCTACAAAGCTGATTGGTTTGTGGAAACAGACGTCAATGGGCACAACACCGGACCTTTGAAATAGCTGGGTTAGCAGCAGTTTAGTCCTTCATGGGCAGAACTGAACGAGGAGCGCATTGTGAGTCCATACGCAGCCTTTAAATGTCCCACTGGATTATTCATAATCATTCTTTAACATCTGTGCGATTTGAAATTGGTGTATCAAAATGTCCTAGTTGTGACTCTCAGTGATGCAATCACAGTATTGCATCATGTGTGTAGTTCTGTGCCGGAGGACTCAGCATGCCTCCCACCACCGCTGCTCCCACATTCACACACAATACAGAAATGTACACACACATATATAGCAACATATAGCTTTTTTATATAGCTCACACATATATAGCAACATATGGTAACCTGCCGCTTCTTTAACCACTCAAGATGAATATCAACTAAGTGCATATGACATTTTTGTGCCATGATAACCAAACAAAGGATCAGCTTTTAGATGCTTTTTGAGTTTTGTGTACTCCATCTCTGCTCCCCCCTGCATGCCGCTGACAAACACCAAAGTGTTTGAGTAGTTCTAATGTCTTTATCTTTGTGTTTCATGCCTCCAGGTAATGGCAAAGGACGCTGCTATCCGAGCAGGGGGTTGAGCAATGTTTTCCTTGATAAGGTATCTGACATAATGAAGAAACACTTTCTGCAGCAGAGGATTTCCTACGGTGGCAGAAATCTGAAATTAGAACACATAGAGCTTGTAAAGTGTATTTACATTCTGCAGAATGGACCAATGACTACACATTACAACAGCATAATATGCAGAGGTGATAACTCAGGCTCCTCTGTTACCGCTCTTTACAGTCAAAGCAATGCCCAGAGAATGAACGAATGAATGAATGAATGAAGTAATTAAGTCAGGATGCAACTGTCACGTGCAGACATCCTGTGCCTTTTATGCTTAAGGTTAACTTGCAGAATGTAGTTAAATAAGTTTGTCTTCCATCACATTAAACCCCCCCCCCCTTCAACAGTTGCTGAAATGCAAAACATACTATTGGGCTGACCGATCCATCTAGAGCTATGCTGCTACTGTGGTTAGAAAGTGTTCAGTTATTGTGGTGCCACACTACAGCCTCCATGTGCGCTACATACCTGAGGATGGAAGCAGTGATTAATGTGTCAGCATTACAGAACCGTGCTCTAGCAGTATGTTTTTCTTTTACAAAAGCATAATGGGGGTTTGTAGTAAATAAAGACCTTTTAGTCGTTTTTTCCTCATAGGTCATCAAATAGCCGGGGAGCCTAAAGACACCGTGCGTGGCTGCTTTTGGATTGACGCTACCTCTGGGATGCCTCTAGTCTCAAGTCCAAAAACGTTTGTATTTGAGGCCACTTGAAAAATGTAAAAAGTGATGCTCAATGACATTTTGTAGTATCAGTCTGAAGATCCGCCTGTGCATTACATTTTGACTTTTCGATGCATAGAAATGCGCAGAACAAAAATATCCATAATCTCTGAACCGACCTATTACGCTAGCTGGAACATTATGGATAAAAATAATAATAACTGGAGGCCTTTTCTCAGAATTCTGACTTACTATCTCGTAATTACAAGAAAACATCTGTTATGAGACCCTAGCCTTGATCTGTCCAAAGGTTTGAGAAGAAATCCATCCATCAGCACATCTAAATCTTACTAATTTCTTGTTTGTTCTGTGCCGATCACTGTGCATAATCTCTGAAACTACCTCTGTCAGGACAGCCGGAAAACCCAGTAGCCGCAAATGCAAAATAAGAAAGCAATAAATCAGCGTGAGAACGTCTCCGCTCTTGTCCACTTTGCTGCTGTTCAGGAGTGTTGGAGAGGATGAGTTACTGTGAGAGCCTGGACGACCTGCTGAGGAGGCCGGACTGGCTGCAAACCTGACGCCTGACACGACAGGCCTCATCACCTGTCCCTCACGAAACCCACAGCGACACTGGCAAATATTAGCCGAGGTGGAGACATTGTGTTTCCTGCACTGATGCTGCTTAAAGATGACTTTTAAATGGCTCTGAAATGCTCATCTTTAGCTTTATTTTTACACGTCTCAGGTATGGTGGCGGAGCGGAGGGTCTTAGTCAAAGCTCTCCGGTCTGCAACGATTTATGCAGCAGCGTTAGACGTGACTCACCCTGAACCTTTACCGAGGCAGCTCGTTTCAGAATCGCTATATTAGAAAGATGTTACTTTAACTGTAAATAAGCACGACCTTGACAGACACAACACCAGTCAACAGAAAGACGCAGTATGAACAGAAAATATATCCAAGTCAGTGTTGAAAATGTGATACAACTGACCACATCTGGGGGTCAGAACACAGTTTTACTATTTAAACTATAATGTCTATGTGTCCTCATTTTTACTTGTTTTGTGTAAAATTCTGGATCTTTTCAGAGGTATTTATTTAAACAAACATATATACAGTATATAAATATGTATATATGTATATATATATAAGCATTTTCAAAGAGTGCAAGCAAACAGGTTCCTACAGGGTCAGCCTCTCTCTGGCATATGGCTTTTGACTTTTAAGGTTAGGAAAAGATCATGGTTTTGGGTTAAATGTTGATGACTTGAGACACATTGTGTGATCACATGATCTTCCCTGAACCTTAACCAAGTGCCACCGCATGCGACCAAAGTGGAAAGATCTGATATTTTGGTGGAAAACTAATAAAATACGTTCCTTATCAATGCTTTGTTACTTTTCAGATTCATTAATTAACAGCATTTCTTCATTATGTAAATTTGACAACGTATTCCCGGCTGGCATTGTGATTCCTTCAAAACGTATGTACAGCATGAATTAATGCTGCCATGACTGTTTTCTGGCGCTTTCAACCTCACCATACGCATCAAAACTGTATCTGTTGATGTTGTTGACTGTGTGATTTGGTGTAAAGCTTAGTGGTAATTGGGGATTTGTTTTGTTGAAACACAACCTTTCACACTGCTGCTTCAAAGATACTTGCATTTACCGTAGTACAACATGATCTCTGACTACTCAATGCTAAATTCTCTCTTTTATTTAGCGTAGAGTAGCCCCTTTCAACAACAGCATGGTTAGCTGGAAAGGTTACAGCACGCAGCTTGCCAAGTTCCATTTCCTGTCATATTATTTGTTAATAGCAAACCAAGCACAATATTCCTCCCACTTCCTGCCACTTTGAACAAGAGGGTGAAGGTAGCCCATGGTGCATCGTTCACATTAGTTTAAAATGTTTAATCTCCAACTTCATCCAAGGATAATGCCCACACAACACTGGTCAAAGGTTAAAACAAACAAAACCTCCAAGCACTCAGCTTCTACCAGATCAGTCGGAGAAACAAACACACGAGTTGAATCTCAGGCTCGGGAGAAAACGGTGAGTCTTTCTCGTAAAACTAACTAAGAAAATTTTAACATAATTTTATAATAAGCGGAGAATTATCTAATTTGGTATTATCTGCTAAATATTTTTTCCTTTAAATAACAGCTCTATTTAAACGGAAATATTCTTTAACTATCGGAAACTTTATTTTACATACATCTTGTATTGTGTGCTTGCTTGTTTCTGACCTACTGTGCACTGACTTTCGGTGACGCTAGCAATTAATTGGACTAACGTTACACTTTTTTTTTTTTTTGGTCAAATAATATGATAAAGTCCTTTTTTAATGGTATTTCTCACCAGGCGATGGAGGCGGAAAAACCATGGGCGCTGGTCTCAGCGGTGGGGGGCGAGCACGGTTACCTTGAAGAGCTTGCTGACATAGTTAAACAACACTTCCAAATCGTCTGCCATGAAGAGCTTCTACAAAACCCAGCGCTCTATGGCCCCAAAATCCAGGCCCTGTTCAATTGGAAGTTCTGCCCTTTAGTTGAGCCTTCGTTGGTTCGATTGCTTCCTTGCCTTAAAGTGGTCGCGAGTGCCGGAGTGGGCATCGACCACGTGGATGTGCCGTTCATCAACAGTCTCGGGGTGAAGGTGTGCAACACGCCTGGTGTAGTCAGTGACTCCACTGCCGATTTTGCCATGGGTCTGCTTCTGGCATCAGCTCGCAGGATCCTTGAAGGTGAGATCAAAAGTTAACCAATGCAAAACAGTCTCCCCTGCATTTCCATAACCAAGACCTTTAGCTCCTCACTCTCAAGCAAGTTAATCTGTGTGCAAGCCAGTTTACAGGACAAGCTGATCTGTCCTATAAAAAAACAAAAACCCTAAATAACAAACCCCTTGGAAGTGGATTAATCAATACCAGGGCTTTTTTCCATTTTATTTGTCTCAGAGTGGGAAATTAAATCTAACTTGTCTGCAATTTTTAGATGGCCATGCAGAATATCTGTTACTACTTTTAGGAATAGGAGTAAAAGCATGTTTTCAGCTTCAATATCCTACAGAGATCATTGGTGAATTTGCATTTTTTAAAAACAGGGTAAAATATGAGGATGGCAGTAGCGGGCATGTAGGCTTTTATAATAACAACACGCACAAAGAGGTATACAGTTTCACTGGGAAGCCAGTGAAGGATCTTGTTGCTCCCTCCTGCTGATTAGTCAATGCAGTTTATTTAGATGGTTTGTGATTTTTCCCCCCCCCCCTTATAGCTTACCAAATAGCTATAGACCCCCAGACCATCCACATACCACACAGCCTGATGGGAGTTGAAGTCACTGGGTCGACTCTAGGGATCATTGGAATGGGAGAGATTGGTTACAAAATTGCCCAAAGAAGCAAAGGATTTGAAATGAAGATCCTGTATCACAACAGGACCAGAAGGTAAAAAATTGAACAAAGTGTTTGTTACTTTGAGTTCTTTTTTTATTAGAAAAAAAAAACTATATATATATTTGCATAAATAACCAATGACTGTATTACATTGTTTGTTGATCATGAGGAACATGCAGAGATCAAACATGCCTGCACAGGAAATTATGTTTTACAGGGTAAAGTGCATAGCCATGTTTTTATGTATTGCTTTTTCAAAAGCAGCTAATTGCTCCCGCTCTCCCTTACTCCTACCCTCCCTTTTAAAACTGGATGCACCCCTTCATTAACCATGTTGATTACACTCCGCAAGGCTGGAACAATTAGTGTGCGAGTCTAAAAATGTTCCCTCTTTCCATCATTCTTCCGTGCAGGAGCGTGGACGATGAGCAGGCAGTCGGAGCGACTTACTGCGAGTGCCTGGACGACCTGCTGAGGTGGTCGGACTTCGTCATGATAGCTGTCAAACTGACCGCGGACACGACAGGCCTCATCGGCCTCAGGGAGCTGTCCCTCATGAAACCCACGGCGACGCTGCTCAACATCAGCAGAGGTGGGGACGATAGGTTTCCTTGATTTGGGTTTGCTGGTTCAAGTTGATGATGATGCTCTTTTCACGTCGCAGGTCGAGTTGTGGACCAGGACGCCTTAGTCAAAGCTCTCCAGTCTGGAACGATTCATGCAGCAGCGTTAGACGTGACTCACCCTGAACCTTTGCCGAGGTGTCGTCTCTTTAAAAATACACTCTCAGACCACTCAAACACAGAATCACATTCTCAAGAGTGAATGATGTACTGCTGTAATGTACCACTCACTTGTTCTTTTTAAGTATTTTGTTTTGATACTATTCATTTAAACCCTTGTTTTGTTTTTAATACTCGTATATGCCAACAACGGGGTCTGAGAGAAACTGCATTTTGATCCTCTATATGAGCACTACATATACCAGAATTGACAGTAGATTTCACTCGAAGGTTTTGACAATTGCACTTTGCTCACTTCTCCATCTTGTGCAGGGATCATCCCCTCCTTGGCCTGCCTAATGTGCTGATCACCCCTCACGTCGGGATCAATACCAGCCGTACAGCGGGCAGGATCGTGGAGAAGATGGTAGAAAACGCCCTGGCTGCGGTGAAAGGCTTACCTGTTCCAAATGAGGTCAAGCAGCAGTGACCAAACTGCGCACACAAGGCACAATCAGTGTTAAACCTTCCTTCAGTGGGCGTGTTTGAATTGTGTTGGCCTCATTTTGGGATATCTTAAAAATAAAATAAGCAGTTCACCATTAATTAATAGCAGTTTATTCAGATTTACCTTATACATTATTTAAAGAATGACTTGAAGCAAAGTTAAAATAGTACAGAAAAGAATCATTTTTATTCATTTTATGCACAATGAATTGTATTATACACAGCTATACAAACTATTCTCCAAAAGCAGATGTGTTTTCTTGGTAAATTTGTTCTAGTTTGCATGTTTCTTGTCAGTAAGTGCTGTGAGTGGGATGCTTGTTATTGGCATGTTGTTTAATGGTCATTCCTTAATCAGTGTTTGATTTAATTTGAGTTTCAACACACTTTGTTCAGCTCTGGAGCTATGTGGAAAGGCAATAACACCAATCATAGACAGTTTATTCACCAATTATATCGAGCATGTTTATACAAAACTATTTTAGCCTCTAGAAAAATTATAAATAGTACCATTAATTTGAAACCAAGAGCTAACTAATCAAAAGAAGTAAGCAATATAATTACCCATAGTGTGCCTGACAATGTTAATGTCACTTTAGCGTATTCGTAAGAATCGAATACCAAAATATTCTTTCTATATACTCGTTATATTATTCTACACTTCAGACTAAGAGCAACTAAGCTGACATTTTACAATCATAGCAGAGGTCACTTTCCCACGTTTTGCCCAATTCTGTGGAGCAGGAAAAGAAACACTACAGTTTTCCTTCTGCTTAAAACTCCATCGTCTTCCTGCAATATCTCAGCCTGTGGGACCAGCGGGAGGAGCACTACACATTCCGTGGGATGCACAACCTGGAAGTAAAGGAAAGGTAGAAACCTTTTCAGCGTATGCGTCAGGCGAGTACTTCTCATTGGACAGAATAGGCACCATTACGTTACAGCCATTGCAGCCCGTTCACTGCTATGCTACAGCCACAAAGTATCGATTTGCAATTAAGCCTGTCTCCTAGAAATGTATATTTAGATTTATATTCTACTACTTTGCAACAGCAGATATCGTTTTAAAGGAAGGATCAAGGTTGTGATCGACAAGAGGAAAAGCTGTTAATGAATGTAACTGCCAAGTGGAAAAGTGTTGCTACTTAAAGTCAACCTGCAAACTTTCACTGACAACATATACTGTATTTCACAGGCTTTCCCTCCAATACCCGCTCTTGCAATGCAGCATCTGCTCATTGCAAGTAAATGATGATTATGTTATATTTGGTCACTCGCAGGACGCGTTTACTATATTAACATTTAACTGAAACTACACTCTCTCCCTAACAAAAGTGCTTTGGTTGCTTAAATTTAACCACACGCGGGACTCGGGATGAGTGTGCCCAAATGAGGATCTTGAGGCCATGTGCGTGAGCGAATGTATTAATGGGGACAGACCGCAGTAAGGCTGCCACTCACTCTCTATCTATGATTGTATTTTAAAAAGGGCACGCTGTCTAGAAATGAAGGGCACCCTTTCAGCACAAGCCTCCCTGAAGCCCACAGAGCGCCTGACTCCGGCTGGCTATTTCCCTCAAGGCTGCTCCTATAAACTGTGAAGGTGATCCCGATGGCGAGAGCTACATTAGTCCAACACTGATGTGACCTCACTGAAAACTATAAGTGTCCTTGAGATCTTTTGATTGTCCCACATCGCCTTAGTTTCATTTACTCTACAGTCTTTTCCTTTTATGCATTAAATCAGTAAAAGGCTTGGCTCATATATTTGCATATTTGCATCTGAACATGGTGGATGGCCTATTTGTATTCCATAGCCCCATTCAGACAGAGTTAACATTACAAGGGGAGGTGGGGAATAAAATATTCTCTGTGCTCCTCTGGAATTTAATTCATTGTTCCAGATGGCATTTTAACCATTGCAAAATATGGTCTGTAATAGTCTTTGAGATTCTGCAGGACTAGCCAAAAGAGAATACCTGTACCTGACAGCACACTGGATGAGCATTTACAGGGTTTTTCTCTCCTTTTTTCCGCCTTCGAATTGGCCCTCGAATTGACCTAAATGTTTTTCAAACAAAAAGCAAGGCAAGGCATTTATATAGCACATTTCAAGCACAGACGCAATTCAAAGTGCTTTACATAGGCAGACATTGGCATGAAACTCAAAAGAAAAATAATTGAGACATTTTAAAATGAGAACATTAAGTGAAATATATAAAATTATATACAGTCTGCTTCTGTCTAAGACTCTCACCTGGTCCCTCAGCTGTTTCATGTCAGCTCATCAGCTCACCTGGTTTTCATCAGCCACCTGTTGCCACTTGCTCGTTACCACTCGTGTGTATTTAGGTCAGTGTCTGTCTTCCCCTCATTACCAGTTTGTGTCAGTTCTCAGCAGCTAGTGTTTCAGCAAGCGCTTTCTCTGTGTATGACCCTGTTTCTGTCCTCCTATATGACTTGTATGCTTTTCATATTGCTGACTGCCTACCGTGTAACAAGCTTTGACCGTCTCCAGTGAAACCACCCTTTTGAACTTATCTATTGTCTCGGATCGTGCATTTGAGTTCTCCACTTGGTTCACCCCTCAGTGCATCACAGTTACAGTGCAGTAAAAGATGAAAGTTGCCAATGCAACAAAGGAAATAAGCGTGCATTCGATAAGCCAGTCACGCAAATGCATTTAACAGCAGTTTCTAATTTTGCTGTGAAAGTGGCTAAAGTTTAAGATACAGCATTTGAGATCCTCAGGAAGTTGGTTCCATGTGTGTGCAGCATAGTAGCTAAATGAGCAGCTTCACTGTCTTTGGTTCTGACTCGAGGTACAACCGGTTGACTGCTTCCTAAAGATCTAAGTACCTACTGGGTTAATATTCTTCAAGGCGATCAGATGTATTTTGGCCGAAGGTTATTAAGTGATTTATAAACTGGCAGCGGCACTCTAAATACTTTCTATGAGTAATGTGGAGGACCAGGCTGGAGGCCTGGGCCTCGGAGCTCGAGGAGGAGGTCTGGCCAAGTATGGAGGGGCGTGCACCATCCATATGACCACGCCCCATCTAGATGGGAGCGCACCT
>JAVQJF010045854.1:0-34617 GCA_036023855.1 Gadopsis marmoratus | reverse complement strand
AACAGGAATTCCCTCACGTGCATTTCTTCACTAAAGGATTCCTCTCTTTTTGATTGCTTCTGTCTGTCACCAGGTACGACGAGGAACAGGCGCAGGGCGAGAATGCCGAGCGTGACCTGCGGAGCCGCTCGGGTCAATCCCTGGGGTCAAAGGGCACTAAGGGGAGTGCAGGCGTTCGCCCCGCTGCCGCCACCTGGAAGTGAGGTGATATTACTGACTCTAAATTACTTCCTGTATATTATTACTGGGTCCAGCAGTGCGGCACAGGGGATAAAAACAGAACCGCCTAGACTTTTTTTTTTGCCCAAATGTTTGATGGAGGACTCTTCCCTGTCGCCACATTTCACTGACTGAGGGCGCAGGGGGCGACAACTCTGCTGCTGGAGGGCAGCAAAATCAACAATGTGGTCACATTAGGAGAGAATAAAGGCCGGCGTTTGGGGCTGTTTGTACCTGATAACCACTACAGTCCTCCGCTCTACCAACTGAGCTATCAGAGGAAGATGTCAACACTTGTTGAAAAAAGGGAACAATGCATTGTAACTGGAGAAGACAAGTATAATAATGTGACTGTCCTTAAAGGCAAACAATGGAGTTTCTGCAGCTACATCTGTTTAAATATCAATGTAGTGGGTGTAAAAAGATCTCAGATAGTCTTTTCGCAATATAGTTATCTTATAAGGCATTAGTAACTGTAAAGTATTCACTTTTGTGTTCAAATAATCAATCAGAAAACAACATGAGGTATAAACCAGCTGTAAAGCCACTCTTAACACCTAGAAAATACCAACATGATAAATCCCAAGCCACCACAGTTACTCCCATTTCAGTATAGCACAAACATCTACAGTGAAACAGTGTCCTGGTTTCTGGTGCTATTGGACAACATGGTCCACAACACAGTTAAAAGTCACTCCTTTGAACCAGCGTTTATAATAAGTTTAATATAAGTTCTATAAATTGGTAAAACCTCCTAAAACTCATGTGCTTCCGCGATGTCAGTTAGCATGTAGGAGTAATTGTCACATGTTTGGAAATCATTTTGGAGTAAAACGACTTGATATGCATGTACACTTACAGCCACAGCCTTCAGCGACTGCACCACGATCCAGTGGATCTGGTCAAACAGTCGGCTGGTCACCTCCTTCCCTCTGGTGCTCTCTAGGTACAAACGCAGGTTACTGACCGTCCACTTGCCTCCATGGACGTGGTTGTAGTCATCCTGCATTAAAGGTACACAGTCTAACTAGATATTGAAATTGTTGGGTCTTTTTGCACGGGGTTCTGTTGCAAAAAGATTAGAGTACAGGTGAGCTTTGAGACAAATATTAATTAATCAGTCAGAGTCTTTGGATCTAGTCAGCAGACGTTATACAGCATTTTGTGAAACTATAAATGCAGCCAACAGAAAACTTGAAAAATATGCTTCAGTTAAAAGGGGCAAGCCACTGATTTCGCACATGAACATCAGTATACTCATCACAAGTAGTACTCAGCCTGTTAAAACAGCTGTATAATGTGTTCTGTGACTCTTAAGGAGATTTTTAAAGTCTCAATTTGGCCTGTGTTGCAAATTTGGGGCATGGGGGTTGGATAGACCAATGAGAGAGGGTCTAATAACTATTAAATTATGGGAAATATAGGGTCCTTAAAGGGGACTAAAAGTGGACAATACTGCCACTGCTGCTTCATGAGACCCCGCCCAATTTTATGGATGTGCAATAGTGACTTGGTGAAATACTCCTTTAATGTATCCTAAACCGAAATCTGTTATGTGAAATCTGAAAGATATTATATGCAAATGGCATTCCAATAATTTTTGCCCGTTACTAGTATATAGTAGTAAACTCATTAACTCAACAACATGCAGTTTGAAATTCAATATAACTTAGAACTCACTTACTGACACTGAAAGCTGATTTAAAACACTCTGCTGTGACAACAATCCAAGCCCTACCCAACACGATACAGACTTACCCCATGTTTTTGGATGGCCACATTAGTGAGGTGAACAAACATGTTATCCAGTTCACTGGTGCTGGGTGTGTACTTGACTGTGCAGAACCTGCAGAAGCCAAGTTTGTACCTGAGGATCAAACCCCGGAGAAGGAACAAACAGTTATTGTCGTGACTGAATCAGCTGGCTCCTATTTTCTCAATTAATCAATGAATTGTTTGGTCTATAATTCCACAGAGCCCAAGGCAAAGTCTTCAAATAGCCCAATACATAGCCAGTTTACTTTCATAAAGAAAAGCACCAAAGTCTCAATTATCAAAATAGTTGCCAATTAATTTCCCGTCCATCATTTAATCAAATAAATGGACTAATTGTGGCAGCTTTAGGCTCAATAAGCAAGTTCAATAACAGGGTCAATTTAAGTAATAATGACTGGATATGAGGTTTTCTATGTTGGTTTAATCAATGACTCCATGATTAATCTATTAACAAACTTTCTAAAACAATTAGAATGGTTCAATTATAGCCAAATGCATGCAACAAACTGTCTTCTATTACGTGCAGGCAATAATTCATGACCACTAGATGGCGATAGCATCCACCATTAAAAAACGTCATGCACATTCTGGGCTTACATGTAGCACTTCAGAGGCCGATATGTGGTCACCAGGACATAGAGACGCAGGTCAAACTTCTTCCCTCCTATTAGCAGAGGATTGTCGATGTACAGGGAGATCACGTAGGCCTCCTTGCCACTAGATGCTGCTACAAACCTGGAGGTGAGAAGCAAGAAGCCACACATCAGCAAACCTCTGACCAAATCTACATTTTACATCTCATTCCTTCTTCACGAGGGAAAATGTACTGAGACCTTTTTGTTAAGCAATTTTGTCAAATAAGACTTCTTCACTGACACTTTGCTTAATTTTTACTAAAAGAGACAGAAGAAAGAGAATATAAGCCACCATGCAAATATTTGTAAAGAGTAGCCTCCACACAGGAAGTGTTTACTGACTGTGTGCTACGAAGACGTCTTCGGTTACTCACGTGGAGGTGCGGCTGTCTCTGGACCACTTTTTTATCTGGGACAGTTTGTTGATGAGGAAGATGCCTTTGCCCTGAGCCTTCCCACAGGGCTTCATGATCCAAGTGCTGGATGGGTTCTTGCGGTACTCCTCCACAAATAGATTATAATCGGCGGGGAGCATGAATGTCACAGGGACAAAATCTGTACAAACCATAGAGCAAGTTTTGTGAGGAAAAAAGGATGAGGAGTATGTGTGCATTTCTACACTCATCCCTCCCGCGCTCTAATAAATACCTAAATAAATATATTTCCCGTTCTCGTCCTTCTCTGCCAGCGGACTGCTTTCCTTTTCCAGCTCCTTGCGGTAGCGTTTGATGTTCTTGATCATCAGGTCCTTCCTGGTCAGCTCGTAGTGGTTGGGGAAGTGGTTAACCATCTGGTCATCTGACAGGCGGTAGCCAGTGTCCACGCTGAACACGTTTCTGATGGTCTGGATGCTCATCCTACATGTGGGTACAAACAAACCTGCATTATGGTGACCTAAAGAGTCTGGAGCCTAGAAATAAGTTTGGCAATGTAATTATTAGGCTACTCATTAAATAACATAAATAGGATTTAAAAGTTACTGAGTTAATTTACTCAACTACTGTACTTAAGGACAATTTTGAGGTACTAGAAGATTACCCTTTTGTGCTTCTTTATACTTCCTTTTTCGCTATATTTCACAGGCAAATCTTGTACTTTTTACTCCATTACATTTATCGGACAGCTACTAATTACCTTACAGGTTAAGACTCTATTCGAAAGATTCTAATAAAAAAAGTATACGCTTATAAAATATAATACATTGTTAAAGATTAATTAAACCAGTGGTTCCCGACCTCTTACAAGAAAGCAGTGTGTAGTTAGGGGCCCCTTTGTTACATTTCAGATGTCCCACTTACTCTTTGGTTTCCTCTAAACCTCACAGAAGGTTTCATTTAAATGACTGCCCAAGGCCCACAGAGGTGAAATGATGCATTCACTCACAAACAGAGCAAAGATTAGTGAAACATCAAAATGACTGTATATGTAGCAGAACTTTGTTTTTTCTTTATTCCTACCCCATAAATAATCTCACAACCACTCAGATTCATCCTGTGACCTGTTAGAGGGGCTCCACCCCCCCAGGATGGGAACCGCTGGACTAAACTACCTAACTATACTGTATAAAGTATTCAAAACTAGCTCCACCTGGGCCAACTACAACAGTGAAATGCTGCTTATGCACTGATGCATCAGTAATAATAATCTAATAATGTAATAAATACTAATATACCAATCACAATGGCAATTTTTCTGCAAAAAGAGTACTTTTACTTTTGATATTTTAAGTACATTTTGCTGATATTGTGTCTTGTGTAGGATTTCGAATGCAGGACATCTTTTAAACGAAGTATTTCTACATTATGGTATTATAAGTGCTTCCACCACTAATGCCTGTATATGGTGCTTGCAGACTATAGCGTCCAAAGACGGAAGATCCAGGTTTAACGTGGATGGAGAGCCTACCAGTAGAAATTCCAGTCGTCGTTTTCTGTCACTTGGGTCCACTCCCTCTTCTCAAAGTTGTTGATGAGCACCGACTTCTCAATATCGGTCACCCACTTCACCTTGCCGGCCATGGTGCCTCCCACTAGGGCGGAGCACAACACAACAGGTAAACTGACAAGAGAGGCAGACAAACCGAACAGACAGGGCAGAAATGCACGCGGCCACCGTGCACCCCACCTACCTGCAAAATCAATGGGAAACAGCCAGTCATCAGCATCGGCTAGCCGGGCTGGCTCAGTTAGCAGGCTGCTGAATCCTCCCTGGACAGCTGCAGAGGCTGGGCGGACATCACCCAGTCAGAGGCACCACCGCTGTCGCTATTTAAACTCACAGCGGGGCCGTCTGTCGGCGTCACTGGTCGCTCCGGCTAACAGCGAACGCGCGCTTCCATGTTAGCGGGTTTGTTGCTAACGAGCTACATTCATTGATCCAGTAAAGCGCCGCGAAGCCGGACGCGGTGGCGAAATGACCGCCACGGTCAAACTGTCTCACGCGTCGCAGCAAAAGTATTAGCTATTGAACCGTAATAACGTTATAAGAACCGTACTATGCGCCTTAATTGCCGCTTTGGGCAATTTTTTAAACGAGAAATGTCACGAGAACATTAAACGACATCGTTGTGGGCTTGGTCCTTCCGGGAGAATTTCCTAGCAACGGAGGACGCAGTGATGTCACTGCAGGATGTCGTTACCACAGCGTGTCAGCAGGGGTCAGTGTAGTCTGTGGAACTTCAAGAGGTTATCTGTTTAAAAAACCTCAAATGTGCTTCAAAGATATATTGGATGTCGTCCTATATCCTCTGTATTTTTAACATTTACTTTTGAAACATGTACAACAAAGGGGGCAGAAGCAAGAGCATTTCTATGTTGTTATGATATATAAAAGAGTACTTAGTATTACACATTAAATAACTCAGAACATAAAATAACAATTAAAAAAGGACAAAATGAATAAAACTACTCAGAACAGATGAAAAATACAAAGTGGTATTATACAGTCACCAACCATTCTGTTAGTAGTATGAGCAGATCAAAATAAAATCATGCATTCAGGAAAATAAATTAATTTTCAAAAGCAAAACAAAACTGCATTTGTTTTCCAAATGGATATGATGATGCTGTCGACCCCTGGTGGTCACTCTCCCAGTAGCAGGTAGAAGGCGTGGCCAATCATATTTGTGGATTTGTGGCAGTTACCTGAGAGCAGCAAGATTAAAGGACGCTGCTGTAAGTACAGGAAAACACCTTACGAATATTTCTTTGTTTTGCTATTTCCATTTCCATCCAACATTTAAATTATAATGTCTTTATATGTATTACAGGGCGGCGTCTACTTTAATCTACACAAAAGGTAGGTTTACTTTCTTTTTGTTATTGTGCATGCACCTGTTATACTTGTCTGGGCAGGAGCATTTATATTAGTTTAGGGTAATGTCTAACGTAATACTATTCTAAAATGATACAATATACAAATACATTTGGAAATGTAGTCAAAATGAATTGATGAGTGCGGGCTTAATGTACAATCAAATATGTGATCTTCAAAACGACCTTTGTTCGCTTTGGGTGAGAAGGATGACTTCATCTCTTTGTTATGACAATATGGCAAAGGACTACAGGCTATTAATACTCAACAAAACAACTGTCCTCTGGGTGTTATTTTGGAGCCTAAGCAATGATTATGTTATACTGTTCCCACATTTAGAGCTATATTTTGATAGTAAATTGCCATAAACCGTGTAAAGATTAATCCATATAATTACACATAATGAAGCCTTTTTTCATTGGTTTATAGTAGATTAATTCAGGATATGTAAACAAGCAAATATTTAAAGCCTATAAGTAGATTCTTTGGAGCCAGAGATGTTTTATTTCTTCTTGGTGAGGCAGTTTGGTTGATTTGAGTTATGGAAATTGAGCATTTGCATTAAGGCACGAGTGCAGGTACAACAGGAACTGGTCTGAGGACAGGTGCACGTAGGAGGAAACAAACCTGATTGTTAGGGCAAAACAGAACATAACAAGTCATAAATGACGTAATAAAGGCAGATTACATGTACAGTTTCATATATAAACTAGTTTAAACATCCAAGGGGGAACATTAACAAACTTTTGTTGCAATATACAGAAGTAAATGGGCCACAACCGTTGGACGTAATCCAACAGATGATGTCATCTCTTCAAAGCTAGGCGAGCCTGTTTTATCTACACGAGTTTAGCCCCGTTAACACAGCCACCACCTATCCTGGTCACATGATCCAGTATTTACACAGCCCGTTTATGAACGTTGGGGAGCAGAGCAAGGACAACACACGGCCACTTTCAAAACCATGGAGCCATTATCTGTCCTGCATGGCTAATGAAGTTCTTGGAACGTTTTCTCACGTGTACTAATATGAATAATTTGCATAATACTGGTTCTCTTCTCAGAAAACAAGATGGTGGAACAATCAAAACAACCGAGTCGCGTCGTCTCCCTCCAGGCTGGACCTGGTGGTGTGGACACTGACACCCTGTTTGACATGAACCTCAGGTACAGTAGGCCTATACAGGCTGTTCAGAATAACAACAACAGCACACAGCGCAGAGACTGCGCCTCAGGGAACAGACCATGTGGGATCAGCTGTACCAAAAGCAATAATAATAAAAAAAAGGCTTTTGTTTGGGGAACCATTTATGGTGTAGGATTATGTTTTTGTTGAGTTTTTTACACCTGACCTGACTAGCACATTGCTTGTG
This sequence comes from Gadopsis marmoratus, assembly GCA_036023855.1. Taxonomy (NCBI): domain Eukaryota; kingdom Metazoa; phylum Chordata; class Actinopteri; order Centrarchiformes; family Percichthyidae; genus Gadopsis; species Gadopsis marmoratus. The sequence continues at coordinate 27,302 of JAVQJF010045854.1, read as the reverse complement.
TGAGAAAAGCAACATTGTGAAAATCTTGAAAACTGAACAACAGTCATGTGTGTTAATTCTTCAGGATCAATGACAGGGCTGCACGGGCCTTTGGGCGGCAGTTGGCTGTAATTGGAGACCAGCTGGAGAGGGAATGGGCCAGCAGACAGCCAGACTGGCTACCAATTCCTCTCCACTTGCTGAGACCCGCTCAGGCCCTGACCAGGACCATCTATAGGTATAAACTCATTTAAAAAAACCATCCCTCTCCTTGTTATTTCACTGCAACTCTGCACGGCTTTTATTTGACTGGCTGTTAAGAGTGTAACCTGGTGCCATTCTCTTCCAGGGACATCCACAGTCAGTTATGGGGCTTCCAGGGTCTGTCTGTGGCAGTGAAGGCCTGGATAGCGAGCACTGCGCCTGGGCAGGGGATGCTCAGAGCTGAAGCCTGGGCAGCCTGGGTAACACTCAGTCATTGTATTATAGCGTCCTTGATTTCAGACAGAAGCGGACAACAGCAACTTCTCGACTGTGAATTTTGTCTCCTGAAATGACAATCGCAGATTTGAGCAGCTGTATCTAGCTAGCGTAAGCCAATGCTAACGGTGCAACTGTTTAATCAATTAATCGTTTTAAGTTGCTTTTCAAGCAAAAATGGCTTGACATTTTCAGCTTCCAGTTTATCCAATTTTTATGTTTTATGATATTGTAAATTCAATATCTATGGGTGTTTTAGACAGTTGCTTGAACAAAACAAGACATTTTAAGATCTCACTTTGTGCTTTCGGAAGTTGTGATGAGCATTCTTATTTTATTTTTTTGACATTTTTATAGACTAAGTGAATAATCGACTCATCGAGAAAGAAGAATTGAGACAAATATTATTTCATGTCTCTTTCAGAAATTGTAAATGATCAAAACAATAGTCCAATTTGACGTTTCTTTCATTTCACAGGTGTCCAATTTGAAACCAGTAACCTGCACTGGCTGGACCAGAGGAGCACTGGTGACTGTGGCACTGGTGGCTGCAGTGACCATATTCAGTGCACTGTGGGGGGAATGGAAAGCCTAAAGGGCCATTAGCAGGTCTTTTCCAACCATCATATATTTGACCAAAAATGTTTGCAAATGAGTGACAGTTATTGCTAACTGATTTGTTTCTGCTGTTTACTTTGACTTCTCTTTTTATACTATTTTCATGAGCGGTATTGAATTTGACGCTATACGATCGGAAACAGGGGTAAATACATTGTAAACTTTGTCAGGGCATTTGGAAATTGTTTGAATCGGTTTTACAGTGTTGCCCAGGGAGTCAGCCAGCATATTGTAGCAGTAACATGTTGGTTCACAGTTGTATTAATGTCAAAAAGCCTGTTTCCCCATGATTGGACTGTTGCTGGCCTGCAGTCCAGATTAGTTTCTTACTGGTTTAAGAGGCCACAATTTTTACAAATGATATGAAGCCTGGCTTAATATAAAATGAAGGGAGCTGGACTTTCTGTTTCAGATTTGAAAGTGCTTTTTCATGTGATGCAAATAAACTACATAAATGATGAAAGTTTGTAGTCTCATTTATGAAAAAGAAATATTGGTATTTAATTACATAATAATACACAAACAAGACCATAAGAAGCATCCACAGGAGCTTGCAGGTTTATCAGGTTTTGCTGGTGTCCACATCGCTGCATGAGTCTTCGCAAGTGGTGACGTCAACATGTGCATACATTCTGAAGGCCTTCATGTTACACTGCTGAAGTGTGGCACCGAGCTGCTTTCCGGGGCCGGCCTCGTAGGTGTGAGGGAACTTCTTTCCCTGCGTCCTCTCGTAGATCTCGTGCAGCGTTTGCTCCCACTTCACAGGCGACACCAGCTGCTTCACCAGCTGCCTGCGAACGTGGCTCTCGTTCATGTAGCGCTTGCCGTCCACGTTGGAGTACACGTTGATCTCGGGACGACGGACCTGAGCGGGACGGAGAAGAGAGGTGTTAGGTGACAAATACTAAATCAGTGAAGGTGTGCAACCTTTCCAAGAGTGGGATCTGAACAAATTGGCTATTGGTGAGGTTAGAAGTTATTAGGCGAGATGTGATTGAAATGAATGAATATTAAAAGGGGCAGTGAGCATAATATTTACTCTCCCATAGTACAAAATGTTACGTTGATGATGGGTGCAGCCCAAAAACAAGCCGTACGATTATTTTCATTATCGATCAATCTGCAGATTATTTTTTCAATTATTAAATTAATTGTTTTGTCTATAAAATGTCAGAAAATAGTGTATTTGCCCCAAAATTAGTTTTGCACCAGCTGTCAAAAACCCAAAGATGTTTACCATCTATGACAAAGGAAAAGCATCAAATCCTCACATTTGAGAAGCTGGAAGCAGTAAATGTTTGGCTTTCTTGCTTGAAAAATTACAAAAGAACTTATTTGATTATCAAAATAGTTGCAGATACATTCTTTGATGATGGTGTGGCGACCCCCACCACGGAGCGACTCCCCGAGAGAGGTCGAAGCGGAACGGTACAAACGGGGAGGTAATAGACGGGGTAAACATTCCTCTACAGGACAGATGGCCACGGGCCACCGAGATTGGACACGGCTGGGCTCCATCTGCGATCAGAGCTCGCAGCTGTAGCTGATGGTACGAGCACAGATAAAGAGGAGAACGGAAACGACGGGGAGAGAGAAGTAAGGTCGGAGACGTGTGCACCAAACTTTGCTCTCTTTTCCTGACAGGACACTGGACGGAGTGGAAACTGGACCCGACGGCGAGTGAGGAAACCGCGAGTACTGCAGGACTCTTGAGCTACAGTTTGATCAAACCCCTATTGCCCTGACTTTTTCCCCGGCCCGCCACAATGGACAAAATAGACAAAAGGCGATTAATTGTTGCAGCTCTAGTTTGTATAAAATAGTGGTAAACATGGAAATCTTCATATTAAAAACCCTGTTAAATATGCAGTTGCATCTCTCAACAGTCAGAAATAGCGAGTATCAGAGCAAGCAATGGATTATGAGAATATATTCTTAGAACATAAAGAGTCTGACTGACCTCCACCTGTCTCAGCACCTCTCTGAGGGGTTCAGTAGCCGACTCCATGAGCTCAGTGTGAAAAGCCCCGCTGACTGGGAGAGGTTTGGTCCTCACGAACTGGAGACGTCGCGAGTTTTGCTGGAGGAAATTCAAAGCCTAGGAAGACAACGCACAGTTATGATGGGACAGATATCACGAGAAGCGCCCGGAGCAGCTCTGACTGAGACTAGTCTATGTGTAAAATGTGTAGACCTTTATCATCACAGTTTTAGACAGATATACATCACTGTAACTTAGATAAAGTGTCATGGACGTGAAGGATTCTTTTGATTCAAAAATTTCTAGGCTGCCATAATGCTGCGTACCTGTTGGTGCCCTGCAATGACTCTGCCATCGGGGAACAGGTAGTTGGCCACAGAGCAGACCGGTTCCTTGATCCCCAGGCTCGTGCAGTGCTCTTTAGCCTGCAGACAGGCATGTTTATACTGGGCCTGTGGTCTACCGATGACTGACAGCATCCCACTAGGAACCAGCTCTGATGCCTCCTGCATGGCCTCTGCACGAACCTTCACCGCATACAGAGCTGGAAGACACAGAGTGGGTAAATGTGACATGTTGACTAACACGATGATTTTAACCGAGCAACATCTTTGTCATCTTTGTCTACCTTCTGTGTAGTTCATGGCACCGGAAAAAACCAGGGCAGCAAATTCTCCAACGCTGAATCCTGCAGCAGCAACACATGTCTCAATGGCCTGTGGTCAGAAGTGTACAAACATGAGCACACGCACACACACACACACGCACGCACACAGGTTCAAGTTAGAGCTTGTGCTAGTTTCACTATTTTGATACTAAAATGTATGTACTGTTGCTCTTAATGGAGTATTTTTATGTTGTAACATTTCTACTTTTACGGATCAAAACATGTCTTATTCATAATGTATATTTGTTCTAACACATTTTTTTCTTTGTAATCCAAGTTGTTGTGGACTATTATGTAAGCAAAGAAATTCTCCATATAATATTCACAAATAATATTATTAAAAGGGAGTAGTGCTGCAACTAATACATGTTTTTATTTTTAAAAAGCTTTTTGTTAGTGCTAGCACAATGTTGCATTTCCAACATGTCTTATCTGTTTTATTAGTCTTGTTTTTTTCTTATATTATTGTTGGGGATTTTATTTTTTGATCATTTTAATAGTCAGATTTTGCCTCATTGCAGTTCTGAAAGTTTTAATTCCTGGCTCAACCACATACAGCACTTTGTAACTTTGTTTTGAAAAGTTCTGCATACATAAAGTTTATTATTGTTATTATAAAGTGTATCGTGATTATGTCTTTTTTTGATTCATTGTCAGATCAACAGAATGTCAGACAAAAATTTAAATGTCCACGGTTCAACTGCTTGGCTTTTTTTAAATGCTATATGTAAAGCTTACATACAGTTATGTGAAGACAGAAAAACTGTAAACCCTCATATCTGAGAAGCTGGAACAAGCACATCTTTGGGGATTTTTACTGACTCACACCTACCTTGGGGTTTTCGTGGTTGAGCCTCTCCACCGCAGCCAGCGAGGTGACAAACACCGCCGGCTGACAGTGAACCGTCTTCATCAGCTCCTCCTTGGGCCCCTCCAGGCACAGAGCCAGCAGGTCGTACCCGAGGATCTTCTGGGCTACCGTGAACATTTCTTTAACGTTAGGGTATTTCAAAAGTCCTCTACCCATGCCCACAAGCTGGCTGCCCTGACCGGGAAAGAGGAGTACGGAGCAGCCGCTGGGGTCATGCCTGGGTCTCCACTGCGGCTCGCTGTCCGGGAGAGGAGCGGGGGTTTCCGGCGGAGGGCGGTGGGTTCCAGCCGGGGAGCCTGGCTGGTTGGTGGACAGTCTCCTGCTCAAAGAGGCCAGAGACCTGACCTTCCGCCTGGGGGCTGCTGTCAGGCTGACAACCATTGATGCGAACATGGCGTACTCCTCGCCTAAAGAGGTCTTCACGGGTTAAGACAGACTCATATTCTGCAATTAAATATAATTAACGAACGAAAAAGTCAAAAGTCCTTTCTACAGTCGGCACGTTACAGTCGTGGGAGCCACCATGTTGGTTGAAGTCACCAGGGTTAATTTTGTTTTCCTTCCGGGTTAATTTCGGGGTTTTTCCTGCTGCAGCGCCTCCCTCAGGTCTCACTATGTCATGATTTTTATGGTTAATTACGTCTTGCACAAAATACATTTACCACATCGCTCCTTCATAAATCTTTATTGTGTCCAACCAACAGTACAAACCTCAAAATTATTACAAATAAATGTAAAATTTGAATGAAAAAATTTAAAGGAAAAACAGCAAATTCTCACATTTGTAAAGCTGGAACCACAAAATGTTTTTGCATGAAAAATGACTGAAAGGACTATCAAAATAGTTGCCAATACATTTTCTGTCAATCAATTAATTGACTAATTGTTTCAGCTGTACTTATAAGAAAACATCATATTTTCAAAGCTCTTTATATGCTTTGTATGCAAATCTTAATTTGTAAAGTAACTGGTAACTAAAGCTAATTGTATTCCCTCTGAAATGTAGTGGAGTACAAGTATAAAGTGGCATAAAAGGAAAAGGCAAATATCACAAAATTACATTTTATTATTCACCAGTATACGTTATTGTACAAAATGTCAAATCTGTTGATCTTACACAAATGTGTTTTCATTAAATCCTGCATCACACTGTGCTTTGTCATCATCACTCTCCATCTTAGTGTGCAATTCAACGTATAAATATAATACAATGCTTTTTGTATTGTCAATTACTTTTCTCATTACACGTTCCACTCTGAAAATAATTTCTATTATAATTTCTGAACTTGTAGATGTGACAACTTGTTCCCCTAACTACCAACGCGGTGATCACATTTGTCCATTGGATTTTCCCTGTGAATCGTCCGATCCATCCGACAGGTTGGCGGCCTCCATCTGCTCCTCCAGTGTCTCGCTGTCCTCTGGTATCTGGCTGTTTGGATCGGCTCTTATCTTGAATTTAGAGATAAATTCGTTACTGGCCAGCGCTCCTTGCTTTTTGGGACACTTGCGATTTGATGATAGGCGATAATCCAAACGGTCTAGAAAGAAAAACAGCACATTAACAAAAAAATTGTATCTTTGTGAAGTTCACTGATACATTTATTTGAATTTTAGATCAAGGCTGCAAAAGTAGATTATATTATAGGTGCCATTTGTTTGTTGGCTTGCTCAAAAACGTGTTTACAATTTTCAGTCAAATTTTGTAGAATGGTCCATGGAGCAAATGCAGATCCAGATCCATGTGATTGGATTGCAATATTTTCAGTATATTTTCTCATTAACTACTGCACTTTCTTGTATAATTATCTGTACTGTTGGTCAAAATGGACAGAGATGCAAGTACGTAGTCAACTAACTATAATCTGTTTACTGTGTAAAAACCTTTTCCACTTTTTAAGGATTGTATTAATATTAAATTTACCATTATTCTGCTACTTATCAGTGAGCTTTTGAGAAAATAAAACATTACTAACTTTAAAATAATTCAAATAAAAAATGATAATTCCAAAACCTCTAGTGACTGAAAACTGGATTTCACACTTTACCTATCTTTTTATATTTATCAATACATTAATAGAACATAATGTGATGGTTATTTGAATCCCAGTCACATTAGAGATCAGGCTGAACTACAGATCAGTACAGCCATTTCTTATATTTCAACTATGTTTTTAACCTTTTTTTGTAATATCTTTTTGTATTCTTCTCATTGTTTTGCTGTTTGTATCTGTCTTCCACTTTTAAATTTCCCTGAAACTCTAATTATTTTTGCAGTTTTAATTGTTTACTCTGTTTTACAGTTAGGTAACGCTGTAGCTATAAGGTTTGAACTCTGCATATCTGCTGCATGACTCCAGCAACTTAATTAAACTTTCTTGTGTTCAGACCCAAGTGACCGGATTAAGAGCACACTGCACCTCCAGGAGTGACGGGTGTCATCAGGCGGTTCAGCCGGACGTTCCAGTGCCGCACGTGTTGACTGGCGTCCCTTAGTTTCTCTTGTACCTCCTGGAATAAGAAAACAAGTAGTTCCCCATGAATGTTTTTTATTGCGTTAAACATGCTGCACACAGAGCCAATCCAAACACACGGTCTCTTTCTTGCCTCCAGGTGCTGGTGGCTCCTCTGCCGAGAAGCCCGCAGATCCAGGAGCTCCTGAGAGGCCGAGCTGAGAGCCGAAGGGGTATCCTCCTGTCTACTGCCGCCCGAGGCCTCCTCTGTGGGGCTCTGGCTCTGCAAGGCCCTCTGTTGCTCCTGAAGGTGCTGGAACTGCTTCTTCTTCTCTTCTTCCACCTGCAGCAAACTGGAGAAGAAGCAAGAACTCAAATCAGGTAACTACAAATCTGCCTACATAGACATGATACACATATTTTTAGATTCTGTGTGACGATATCATTATTTCCGATGTCAATCACAAATAAATAACTTAATAGTAATAAATATATAATAATATATAATAAATAACTCCTTACAACTGCAGGACTTGCCTGAGAATCATCACTTTTTTAAGTTGTCTTCAGCATCCAGTAAAATTTGTCTGTAGATTCATGGCTACATTGGGCATACTTTTAATGGTGCCAGTTTGCCAAAATGTAAACAAATATAGGCTAAAGACAACGAGGCGTAGGTTTTAGCCTAGCTCCTTGGCAACATTTGCTGTTACCCCAAAACAGAAAACTTAGAGCAAGATTATGCCCCAAATAGAAATAAGACAAAGAAAAATAATAATATAATAAATAAATAATCTAATACAGTGATATAGTGTTTGCTACCTCTTCAGCTCCTGTCTGGCCCTCTCCTCCTCCAGCCGAGCCTGGATCTCCATGTTGAGAGCACCCTCCAGTTTCCGCTGCGTCAGCTCCAACTCCTGGATCCTCTTCTTCTGTTGCTCAGCCTCCCTTTCCTTCTCCTGCATCTCTGCCTGCATGCTGTCTCTCAACTAGGAGAACACACACACACACACACACACACACACACACACACACACCAATTGGGTGGAAAGAACTGACCTATTCCTGAATCACCTTTTCCAGGAATGTCATAACCGTTTCTCCACCACTAAAAATCACTGAAGGTTAAGCCTGAGTTTTATAATGCCAGTGTTTTCGTGCTGTTTTCACAGATCAAAGTCAATGGCATGGACTCTAACTCCCCTTTCTGCGAATTGTAAATAAACGTTGTCACCTGGAAAACTTTCTCTTACCGTCTCGGCCTCTTTCAGCTGCCTCTCCAGCTCCATCTGAACCTCCATCTGTTTCCTCCTTTCTCTTTCCTCTGCTTCCCTTCGCCTGCTTTCTAATTCACGTGCATGCTGCGAGACACAGATAAAGCAGTTAAAACCGACATTCTGATTAATCGCCCCTCCACTGATTTCCTTCCGCTCTTACCTGTATGATGCTTTCTATCTCCAAATCCTGCCTGTCTTTCTCTTTCTCCATCTCTTGGATATTGGAGTCGTCTGATTGGCTGCTCCGGCTGCTGCAGCTGCTCCGGGCGCTCCGGCACCGCTCCTGTTGGCTCTGTTCCCGCTGGACCCGTCTCTTCAGTTTGAGTTCGTGGTGAAGGGAGTACTTGCCCTCGCTCTGGAGACGCAGAGCTGTCTGAATAGCTGGAGACGTAGCGAAACACGCACACAGATTTTATAATTGTTTTGCCTGAAATAAGACAAACTGTAGATCCTGTAGATACTGTTATTGGTGTTTCTTTATTTTCATGAATGAATAAAGGAGCAGTATTTAGTCTGTACAAGAATTCCCTATAATAAATCATGTTTTCACTAAAGTAGGATTTAAAGTAGCCGTTTCCCCGTTTCAAGTCTTTGTGCTAAGCTAAGTGGCTGCTCGCAGTGGCTTCATATTTACCGTACATCATGAGAATGGTATCAGTCTTCTCATCTAACTACCTTGACAAAATGTCAAACTATTTCTTTAAAATGTCTCATCTGGAACCAGGGAATTGAATTAGAAGCCACACACGTGATAAGTCACTGCAGTAAAAATCTAATTTCTGACTCTGTATGCTAAAACATTTACACACCAACACACCTTGAGTCCACTCCACCTTCTGTCTCTGGTCAGATGCACTCATCTCATAGGTTTTATTGTGGGTTTTCACACAGAACATGCAGCGCTTTCCATCCCTGTCTGAAATAGGCTGAAAGAGAAAGAGGAGACTCAGATAGTTTAGTTTGACGGTTAGATCATGGTAGCAAAATACAAGGATTAGGGGATTTATGTGCTGTGTGCTTGAACTAAATTGAATTAAACATGCAGTGTTTACATCACATTTCCTCACCCACCTCTATGACACAGCTCTTATCCAGCTGGATCTCCCCTCGCTTGTCTTTCAAGCCCTCGCTGATGTAGTAAGCCATGGAGGAGGGCTTCAGCACGAACCAACGCTCAGTCCAGTTCCTACGTACGTGCCCCTTTTTCCACATGTAGCCCTGGGCACAAGGCACAGAATTGAAGACGAAAGAAAGACAAAAGAACGACAAGAGAGAAGACGACCAAACAGAAACTGAAAAAAAGAGAGGAGGACACACAAAATGCTCACCTGCTTGAGGACATTGTGATACATCTCCAGGAAGACCTCATTCAAAGCCAGACTGAAGGCCTCGGCACTGGTGACCCTCAGCAGCCGGCCCGCACCCATGTGCTCCAGGAAGTGCCACACAGACATGCCCTCTTCCTGCACTGTGGCATCCTGACATACTAAGTCCTCCATAGGCTTCCCATCCCACTCCTGGCCCATCGCTGTGGAGATCTTCTTGATGAGATAGTCCACCTAAAAGCATTCAAATCTAATCATACCGTACGTGCAGAAAAGATCACAAACTGCAAATACTGACGGTAAAAATAATTCTAGAGCTAGGCCGTTGTTGCTGATATCGGCTGATTCTGAGTCTGCTGACACATTGCATCAGTGTATTTCTGCAACATATACCTTCACAGAGGAAATCTACTGTGCTGATACAAAAGCAGATTATTTTCGTCTCTGTCGACAGGAAACCAAAAGAATTATGGAGGAAGTCGAGGAAGGAAGAGACTCATTAACTTACTTGCACTTGCCTTTTTCTGCTGTGAAAAAATGTAAAGCGGTCTTGGACTTTGTTGGGACACAAGCTGGGTTTTTATGGACCATAATATTCCTTTCTAGCAATTAAGGCGACCACAGTGAGCGTGCCTCAAAACACTTGGTGTTGACTTGTTTCCCCTGTGTGAGTTGACTTTCTTTTATCTTTATTTGCCTTGTGAATGATAAGGAAGGATTTTTTGCACATATTTTATATCAAACTGTGACCCTTTTCTCTTGCTGTACAATGTCAAAGATGTTTGCATTTTATACTCGGAGGCATACAAATTCCATCAAATAAAGTGAGTCTTCTCGGCCAGCCCCTTAGTCAATCAGGTCTCACTCAAATCCCACAAATCAAGTCGCTCCCAAATGCTGTTTCCTGTTTCACACATTAAACTCTCCTCTCTCATCAACATCTTTTACCTCCTCCGGTATCATCACCAGCGGGTAGCGGTCGTCTGACAGGAGGTTGAATAAACAGAAGAGCTTGAAACAGTCCCTTTCAGATAGCAGTGCCCCCTTTTGTAACCCCTTGAAATTCTTCTTCATGGTCATCATCCAGCACAGGTCGTCGAACTTCTCCTTGTCAAACATCCCCTCTTTGACCTGAAAAGACCGAAAGACTCGTGATGATTTAATGAAACTGGCTTAAAACTTCTTTCTCCTAACCCAAAGCCTGATTCATGGAAAGCTGCTCCACCTAATTTAGACCAGTGAGATTATTTCTCACCTCCACAAGCAAGAATGACTCTAAACATGAATAAACTTTTAAAAATGTCCTCAGATATGGTTGTAACCACAACATTATTTATTAAAGGTTTGTATACTGCTTGGAAATGCTAAATAGCAGGACTAAAAGTATGTCATTTTTTATTTATACAGCTCTTTAAGACTCTCAAAGACACTTTATATGACAAATAAAATAAAATAATCTAGAGAGCTAAAATACAATTAAGGCCATAAAGTACAACAGGATATAAAATCAAACATTACAAGCAGTTTTAAAGTGCAGAATTTTGGGTAACTTCTTGAACTTAATAGTAAAATAAAACCTATAACTGTTATTTTCTGCGATCATGTACTGTAGTGTTTATGTTACTGGCATTTTCTGCCACTTTATATCATAACGACCTGTAAAGTGCATCAATATTATAATCATGATAATAATAATAGTTTCACTCATAGAAAGAGCAGACGGTGCTTTCCAAAGGGCACATTAAAAAATACACAGTATACATAAAAGCAGAAAACTCTCAATAAAAAAAAATAAAACATAAATACAGGAATTGATATATAACATTTTGGTGAGGAGGGGGTGATGTCAACAGTCACGGTACCTTATCCAGAATATATTTGTTGAGGTAGGGCATGTAGCCATGATTTGACACTGGCCCATCGTCATCATCCTGGAAGTGCTCCTCCAGGGCCACAGGGTCGTGGGGGATGTTCAGCACCGTGTACAGGTTGTGGGACAGCACCTGAAGACCACGGAACACAGACATATATATATATATACAGCCTATACATGCAGTATGCATACAGGAGCTCCAAATAAGCACATAGCCATGAGGTTTCTTCTGCGCTCGCCACATTTCTTCATACATCCACACAAGCACAGACAGCTATAATAGTCCTCAGTGGCTGTGCATGTCGGGACAGCTGTCTGCTGTTTCCCTGTGGAGGCTCAGTCAGACATGTAGGAACTGGACAGAAAGCAACATGACAGAATCAAAGTAACTCACTTTGGGGGCTGGGTGGCGGGGGAGAGATGGCAAAATAAGATGTCTACTTGTTGTTCTGTGTCTCGCCTGTTTGATTTGAAGCCCGGGCAGAGCTGCTGTTGTGCCACTGTTTGTGCTGCTGGGCCGCAGCCGAAAGGTTGGACTTTGAGCTTGAAGGTGAAAAGCCTTCTCACACCTCTCTGAGCAGGTGACGTGTCCGCTGGAAGGAAAGCGTTCTGAAATATGTCCACTTGCGTGCGTGCGCGTGCGTGCGTGCGTTCCTCACATCACACCAGTACAACCGCACTTTTCACAACATTAAAGGCAACTAGGGAGACCGGGGCGTTTTCGGTTTTTGTCCCCAGCCAGGTAAAAGACAAAAACAACAAGAAGCCATTTAAAGAGCACCGTTAAAGCCTGCTCCCGTGCTGACCGGTGGCCGCCCCTCCGGCCCCGGTTTCCTGGTCTTAAAAGCAGCACACACTTTCCCTGCTTACCTTTAACTGCGACTTGGACACTTTCCCGCACTGCTCGACGTCCAGCGACGTGAAGGCGTACCAGACGGACTTGAGGAGCTCGGGCTTTAAGTCCATTCTGCAGAGAAGGCGGTGCGCAGGAACAGCTACATATCCAGGCGCAGCGCGGTGAGAACTACATGCGGGGCAGCGAGGAGGACTAGAGGACTAGAGGACTAGAGGACAGGCTGCCGTGCAGAACTGCAGAAGACCGAGTCCGATGCTGGGCGGAGAGTGGAGATGAATGTCGACACTTTCCTCCACGACATGTGTTTAAAAGCGATTTTGCAAATGCCCAGTACTTAGACAAGCCTGGATTTACATTCTTACCCATATATGTTGGATAGAAATAATAATAATAATAATAATAATAATAATAGTTTTGCCTTCCGCTCTTAACAACATGTATCTGATTAAAACGGACAAACTTACAGAGCTAATTTCCAAGGACATTGATCCAGACAGGACAGGGCGGATTTCTGAATTCCTGAAGTGCCATCCCAAAACCAAGTAGGAGGGATTCGAGTTATCGGCTTCGGAAGGCACCCGTTTGAGTAGAGAGCCTTAAGCCATGTTTACTAGAGAAGCCTCAGAAACGTTAAGGGACCTGCCAGAATTTTAAATGCACGAAGACACTTTCTTATAATATACTTTTGACCATCTCCGAATGTACACTCATGGGAAATATAACCTGCCACATGTGAGAAGTTACATTTTTAATGCATATTCAATTATTTATTATATATTTAAGGATTTAAAATCAATTAGCATGAAAATCTGAGAACTAATCCCAAGTGTGTTGTTAAAGTTGTAGCCCAAACATGCAGTGTAATGTATGTTAGTATGCATGTAAAAACCTTCCATTCATTTACGTTGTGATGCTTAATACCCCTAACAAGGCATTCTCCTCAATGCTCTTCGTCTTTAGAGAGCGTTTCTTTTGGGGCCGTGGTGATCTGAGAGAGATCATGTGCAGCAGCCATTTTGTGTCCCTTCTGGTGAGCATTTGGTTTGGTGGAATAGGCGCCATGAATAGTGCTGTGAGATAACTCTGTTATGATATAGCGCTATATAAATAATATGACGGTGCCCACCTAAAATAGTTTTCACATGTATTGCGAGTAAAAGGTCCCTTGTGGTTTCCTTGGCTTAAGGTGTCGCTTGAACGTCTCTCAGAGCCCAGCTGTTGTGTGATGAAATAGCTGGTGTGGATGTACCAACCCCAGGCAAAAGTCAAACAAGGACAGCGTAATCAGACAGAAGGCATCCGCAAGCCTTATTGGGGCATAATGTAGGCTAATCAATACCATAATTAGGTCATCGTTTAGAGGCCACAGCCCAAAGCTTTTCAGTCTCTGAACGATGATATATGTAGGTTTTAAGTTCAACTTTGCGCTAAATAATGAAAACGTATGTCATATTACCCAATTTGAGCAGAGGATGTGTAGTTCGTGGTTTTCTGCTCCATAAACGGATCAATGCTGGATCAGGCTGTTGTGTTTCATTGCGCTCAGCCGTGCGTCTGTATCTGCTGTCTCCCCTTCAAGGTCAGATCTAATCACCGTTGTCTCAGGTGGTAGAAATGAGATGCAATTCAGTTATAGCCATAATTCAGAATTGGCTGTCCAGAGGTCCCAGTGATGATCAATCACCCCCGGCACAGAGATTTTACCGCTCTGGCACACCTCCAACATGGCCTTTCTCATAAAAATAAAGGCCTAGAGCTGCCTCTAAAGGTCTTTAAAATGCAGACAGGAGGTTGGAACCTGCCCCCTGTCAGGATGAGGCATAAAATCTTCACTTATTTAAAAAATAAAAGTGCTCTTACAAGATTTAAGTGATTCACAAAATGTTTATTAGACAATACATACTTAAGATGTGCCTTTACTAACGTTGTACAGTATGTTGTTTACATTCTAGACTACATCAACATTACATTACAAGAATGCTGTTGCCATTTATATATTTAATATATTCAAGGGCAGCAGACCGTGACTTTCCCATTCTCAGTGTCCGATCGATATGATATCCTGTAATGAGGCAAAGATCCTTTGTTTATTGTCGACAGATATAGTTTACAGTTTCAGTCATGCTTGTTCACACTGTTGGTGATTGTTGGAAGACATATGTATATATCATACATTACATTTACAAGAGCAGTAAAAAGACCTATCCTGAATAAGAAGGATGGGATGTAGGATGTTGAATTATCTCAGTGCATATAGTAATCTTAAACCACGTCTAATAACAAAAAGGAATGGTTAGACATTTTGGGGAATATGCTAAAATTTCTTGCTGAGAGTTAAATGAAAAGATTCATACCCCTGTAGATGGGAGAGCTGACCCTTTAAATTGTGTATTTGAGAAACAACACACCCTCAGTGAGGCACAGTGAAATCCCAAAATACAATAATACAACACCCAAATGTTAATATACATAATCACAAATATCCTGACAGTGGAAGACAATATCTTTTTATTAGCTGAATTTATGATTGAGCCTGAGAAATACAGACATTTGGAACGTACTGTACACAGTCATAATGAGTTTGAATTGTTAAAACCTACGGCCATATTTTTTATTTACCTTTATGATTAGAGAGGGTGCATTCAGTATCTTATTCGGAGACACATCAGCAATGACACTATTGCAGACATTATATAGACTGAAAAACACCTTTAAATAATAAACTTGACCATCATAAAAAATATTTTGATTCTCTGGAGGACTTTTGAGGAGTTTGGACTTTTACTTACAGCATCAGGAGGACACCTGCTAGATACACCCACCAACACCTCTAAAGTTCATTACTTTGTTTCTTGCTTATTCATATATTTATATCACGTATTGTATGGTTTAAACAAAAATCAAGTGTATCAGCTAGCCAGGCTAGCTGTTTCCCTCTGCTCTCAGTCTTTATCCTTGACTAAGCTAACTGGCTGCTGGCATTAGCTTCATCTTTAGCGTACAAGCATGAAAGTGGTACCAGTCATCTCATCTAACTAAAAAGCAAATTAAGATACTTCCCAAAATGCTGAACTATTTAAGTCAACTTGAGTTTGATGTTGAAGAAGAGAAATTCAAATCTGATCCATACTTCTACTGTTTCATGCTAGTAGTGGGTTGCACAACATTTGTGTCATGCTAATGTACACAAGCATTTTAGAAGTAACGTTCAAGAATGTTATTTATAATATTCAGTGATGTAAAACAACTTTGTGTTTCAGAAGAATTTGAAAGCAGTCATTATCTTACCAAAACAAGCCCCAACACAGTGGGAATTACTACAGCCTGTCAGATGTTTTTGAACAGCACAATATACCACATACAGCAATAGATTATTAAGCTCTTTTCAAAAGCACCATTCTAGCACAATGTAGTCTTTGTGAGGGGAAAACTAAATGATGTAGATACGAACATCTGTTGAACACAGCCAGACTAAATAATCTGGGGTGGAAAGCTGCTGGTGAACATTCCTGTGCAGTCAGTGTTGAGACGTACTAAAAGAGGTAACCAGAATGAGAGTGGTTCTTTTATCGTATGATGTCATTTTTAAATACATTCTATATGATGAAGCATATCAATCCATGCCAATATATAAACATTTCTGGAACAAAATGATATTGCAAAATCAAGGAGCAAAGTCTCATTGTAGCCTACTGCCATCTAGTTTTGAGATTTTGGCTCTAGAAGCCAGTCACAACACTTTGTCACCCAGAAACGGGAAGAAATTGGATTTTCACTGCTGAATGCATGATCAGAATCAGACTTCTTAGCTCGCTGTTAGTGATGGCCGCAACAAACATTAAAGCTTTGTAATTTTATGTTTCTTACCGAAATGCTTAACAGGAGGTGTAATTGATTTCTCTCTTTATGTTTTTGTGTACGAAGGCTTGTGCCTTTGACTGTTTTGTTAAAGAACCAGACATTTCATAAAGCAGTTGCTGATTTTTTCATCCAAGCCTTGGAAGGCCTCTCTATATGTCACCTCACATTGCAAAAAATGAATGGGACTTGAATGCCCGAAATAATTCCCCCTACTTCGCAACTCTATTACTCTTTAAGGTGACAGTTAATTCCCAATCCTACTTATCTACAAATTGGTCAATCCGTGGTTATGGTTGCCTAATTTCTTTTATTGACCATTAGTGTGCCACCACACGTCGATGTTGTCTTGGTGCCAGTTTGTTGGCCAGCAGACAAGCCAGGGCAATGCCTCCAATCTGGGTGAAGGCCAATCCCAACACAGTGGCGGCAATGTGGAAGACGTTGTCGTTGACCAAACTGAAGACTTTGCGGAAGCAGCCGTGTGGATGGATTCCAGAAGCGACAACTCCTTCGCTATCATCTGACAGAAGAGGTCGATTCTTGCAGCCCCTGCGCTTGATGCAGCAGCTGTCCGGCAGAGACACCGAGGTGCCGTTCTCGGAAGGCAGGAAGGTCATATGCTGGATAGCCCAGTCTGAAGTGAGCCAGTCACGCCAACCCTCACCTCCACAACACTCCAGGGCCCTCTGCAGGCTGTCTAGTGCATCGGCACGGCCTTCGTCCTCTGTGTAGCCGGCCACCGCTCGCTGTAAGCCGCTGCGAAATCCTCCGGCAATGTCTTCACGATAGAAGAGACCTGAGAGTCCAGCAGCCAAACCGGCTATGAGTGCAGCAAGCTGAAAGAACCCGTAAGACCTGAGCACGCAGGGCAGGTTTGCAGCCACCCCCAGACAACCCAGGAAGCCCCAGGCGGTGACGGCAGCACCTGTGGACAGAAGAATGAGAGGGGCGTTGGGGTAGCGATTGGCAGACAGCAGCATGTAGTCTGCCAGTGAAATCTGTGCCCACACACCCAGGGTGAAGATGGCCAAGCCGGCTGCCCAGAAGAGACAGCTGAAGACCAGGAGACCCAGGCGAAGGAGGTGCATGACTCCCACTGGGCGGCAGCAGGGCGGGGCAGCGCCCACAGGTGGAGGTGCAGGGGGTGCCAGGGAGGCCTCTGAGCACATGGACAAGGATAGTCGCTGCTGCTGCTGGAGCTGCTCTTCCTGCTCTTGGTAGGGTTGCAGGTAGCCAGGGATCGCAGAGGGTCGCCGAGGAAGAGGAGGTGGAGTGAGCAGGTCGAGAACCCGTGGAGAGGAAAGCCGTCGCACAGCCAGCTGCTCGTGTTCCCAGTCCAAAGCTCTTCTGCTGGGACTCGGCCGAGCTGACAGCGAGCCGTAAGGCAGTGCAAAGCTCATGATCCCGGCTCCGGCTTTATCTACTCCCCTCTCTCTCTCTTTTACACACTCCTCTCTCTTCCTTCCTCTATCAGCGCCTTCACTCTCGTCCTCCTGCAACACACAACCCCCCACTTCTTTATTACTGGTTATTAATCCGCCACCAACACCACCAACGCCAACTGGACAGTAAATCACACTGATGGGTGTCGCATCGTACCGTTATCTGCATCCGCAGCCCCCTTGTTTCCACCCTATTTATTTATTTCGTTCTTTCCACCTGCATGGTCACCAGCTCCTCAAATTCCTCCACTGATAGTCACATCCCGACATCTGCTCGCTTGCTGCTGCTCCTTGCTCTGGTCAAGGCGAGAGGTGATATCAGTGGGAAGGACCTGAAATCCACCGATGCACACCCTCTCTCGGTGTGGAGGAGGCATTCCTTTGAGTTTTTTGTGGAATACATGAACTGGGGAAAACCTCTACTACGGTCTATATGCAGTGTATGTGATATGTTGGCAAAATGTAAAAACTTCCCCCATGTTTCACTTTAATGATATATTGACAGAGGAAAATACAAGCTAGTAGCCTATATATTTTTTGTGTAACCATGTCAGTCAAGGATGTGATTGAAGCAAATGATTATAGCACTTAAATTGGATGTGAAAATAATTTTTTTTTATATATAAATTAAATAAAGCTGCTATGAATCTCGACCAAAATCCATTTGGATGGATTGTTGTAACCACCGTTTACTAAAGACGTATTAACATTTAAAGTCTTAATGGCTCATTAGAAATTGCAAATCAGCCAGCATTTTTCAAAGGACAGCCAACATATAACTGCAGTATTACCAAACAAAGAATAAAAACAGCCAGTGGGATTTATTGACATGAATAATCCATAAGCTATTATGAACTTTTTATAAAGGGTTCCTTATTAGAAAGTTGTACCACATTTGTAATTTGTGTTGGTTAATATGACTGTGATGTTTACTTTGTATGTAGTGTGAATTTTGGCCTCATCTACCCCTTCATAAACAGATTAGTAAGCACTGTGGTATTACTCAAATAAAAGCCAAGAAAGACATTATTTTATACATATTCACAATTTTGTTTCACATTATGCTAACCCAGTTACTGTATTAGGGATGGTCTCATTTAGCAAATTTTTTTTAATTTAACATACATTTAGAAACATATTCAATGCTAAAAATAAATGATAACAGTTTCAAACCACTGAAAAACCCTCCCTTTAGACTGCATTATAACTGCATTTGTTGGTGCCAGTAAATGATGCAGCTAGTTTTATCCTGGTGATTCCTGCTTGGCATCAGATTCCCTCCTATCAACCCTCCTCAAATTCAGAGGTAATTAAAGCCTCTCAGTTAATTAAACACATTCAGATGGCTCTTTTTTTTATAGGGACACACAGGACAGTGAGGGAATACCCAGAGAGATTGGCTGGGGAGTAGAAAGCGTGTGCAGAACTGCAATTATACTACAGCCTTAGATCCCACATTTTGCTGATTTGGGCTATATATATTCTCTAAAAAAAACAACTGACCACAATATTCTCATGTTGTGATTTCTGAAGTCCTTTCCATGTTACTACAGCATCTTTTTCTCTGACAACCATTGCCCTGAAGTACAATGCAATGCAACATTACAAAAACATATACATTATACTCTCCATAAAGGTAGCATTTATTGCATGGCTATATATACACATCATTTTTTTTACATTTTATATATAAATTATGCTCATTTCCACTCACTGATTAGTCTGAAATATAGTAAAAGACTAGTCATAAAAATTACAAATAAATAGATGTGATGGCACAATGTGCCACCAAAGATGCATATATATATTCCTTGAATCTATGCCCTACCACCTGAATCTGTGCACCCCACTGACACACAGTATTATAGTACAGAGAAAAAATAACAGCCAGTACATGGAGCGAAAATTTGTATTTAATGAACAATTAAATTCACCTGTGATTTCCATGTCTAACAGTTTGTTGATGATTTAAACAAAATTATAAATTCCCTGTTGCAAACTTCAAAGGAATGTGGAGATGAGAGAGTAAAGCCGCACTATATAAAACACTGACATGTCAAAATTATTTGTGTATAACTTATATATAAGTTTAAAAATCTCTTTTTTCAGAGTACTTCACTCAAAAAGGTTGAAGGATGCAACAGTACCAACCACTCTTGGTCCACACTTGATGGTGTCACAAAGAGAACCAGCAGAGTGAACCAAGCAGAGGGGCTGTCACAATAGTAAAGTCAGAATATAGTCAAACATGTAGCTGTGGACACATTCCTCTCCTGTTCTGCATATTCTCTCCTAATCAGAACTCTGATAAATATTTAAACTGAAACATCCAGAAACAATATCTACTTTGATATAATTCCACTAACTTAACCACCAAGGTCTCTATTATTTATTTATTTATTTGATTCCTCGGGTTGCATAGAGTCCACAGACTGTGCTGCTTCTTCCTCCTCCCTGTGTGCCTCCATGTGTTTCTTCAGCCTGGCCTTGGATGTGAACGTTTTCATGCACTGCTCACAGTGTGGCTTCAGCGGCCTCAACCCTGAATGGCTGCGCTTGTGTCGTGCCAGTTCCGACGAGCTCTTAAACTTGAGCTCGCAGATGTTGCACGGATACGGCCTCTCCCCTGTGTGAATACGCTGGTGCAGCAGAGCCTCGCTGAGGGTGAGGAACGACTTCTCGCAGTGTCCGCATGGGAACGGCCTCTCTCCTGTGTGAATGAGATTGTGCCTGGTCAGCGCGTATGGTTTGGTGAAGCCCTTCCCGCAGTAGGTGCAGGGGTACGGGCGGGCGCCGGCATGGGAGACAATGTGTTCCTGCTGGGTTTTCTTGCTCTTGAAGCGCTTGTCACACTGAGGGCAGGAGTAAGGCCTGTCATCCACATGTGACCTGTGATGTTTGGAAAGCTCCCCCTGCGACAAAAAGGCCTTCCCGCACTGTGAGCAGAGGAAAGGTTTCTCCCCGGTGTGCATCCTCTCGTGTCTGGCCAGCACAGACACCAGGGTGAACCTCTTGGGGCAGTGCGAGCACTGGAAAGGGCGCTCGCCTGTGTGAACCCGGAGGTGTTTCATGAACATAAAGCGGAGCGAGAAACGTTTGCTGCACTGGTCACACTGGTATGGTCGGTCCCCAGTGTGGGTAGATAGATGCCTCTTTACATCAGACCTCCGAGTGTACGTCTTCTCACAATGTGGACACTTGAATTGGCGCTTCACTTGGTGTATCTGCCGGTGCTGGGAGCGTGCGAGCAGGGTGTCGAAGCCATGGCCGCACTGCTGGCAGATGTAGCGTTTACTGGTGACGTGAGACTTCCTGTGCTCGAGCAGCTCACAGGAAGTGGTGAAGCTCTGGCTGCAGATGGAGCAGATCTGAGGAAGCTGGCTCTCCCGTGAATGAGACTTCTTGTGGTGGACAGTGAGCGCGCGGAGGTTAGCAAAGGTGCTCCTACACAACTGGCAGGAGAAAGAAATGGCCACGCCATGATGTTTACTTTCATGCTTGGCCAGATCCCATGAGTGCTGGAAGGTTCGGTCACATTGTGAACAATGAAATGGTCTCTCTCCGGTGTGAGTGAGCTGGTGTCTCCGGACATCTGACGTCCGGGTGAACGTCTTACTGCACGTTTCGCATGTGAGGGCCTTCTGTCTACTTCGGGACTGAGACACACTTACTTTGCTTTGACTGTCAGGCTGTTCTGCTTTGGTCTGCTCGGTGTTTCCTTTGTGGAAAAGTTTAATGGATGTAAAAATTTCATCCGCGCCGGAAGGAGACGGTGTAAATTTTTCTCCTGAGAGAGTTCGGTATACTTCAGTGCGAACACTCTGCATGTGGAAGTGAGGAAGGCTGTTTTCATCAGAGTTATGGAAGGGACACCGCGAGCAGGTGAAGATGATAGACGTCATCTCATCTAAATCACCTGCAAATAAAAACAGACAGGTGTATGAGTAAAATATGTGGATTTAATTTAAAAAAAAAAAAAAAAAGGGTCCAAGATGCTTCTCATCTTTATGTCAAAATATTACCTTTGTCGATTCCTTTGATGGCTATAACAGAGGGGGCAACGGATATATCAGTCCTGCTCCTGGTGAAATAAAAAAAGAATCTTTAAATGTGGATCACTCATAGTTCTATGACATTTTTGAAAATAGTGTTCAGGGAAATGGTATGTACGGTGTAAACAAATGCTACGAATTTAATTCCCTATGAGTCTATCCCAATTCCTTGAAAAATTATCTATCGCTTCCTATTACAATTTCTTAATTGTAATAGGAAGTGATAAATATTTGGTTAGAATGCCATTATTAGAACGTAAAAATATATTGAAGAAATAGTTTGACATTATAGGAAATACACTTATTTGCCTTCTTGCGGAGAGTTATGTGGACAGATTGATACCACTCTCATATCTCTACGGTAAATATGAAGCTGAGACCGTCATCAGTTAGCTTAGGTTAGCACAAAGACTGGAAATCGGGGGAAATTACTAGCCTGGCTCTGTGCAAAGATAAGAAAATTCACCTACCAGCACCTCTAAAGCTCACTAATTTCCACGTTATTTCCTGTTTGTTTACTCCAGACAAATATTAAAAACAAAACGTAGTATTACGGGGGTTATCTGCCCGACTACTTCTTGGCAGGGAGATGTTCACACAATTCTGTTTGGCTAGCCATTTCCCCTTTGTGCTAAGCTAAGCTAACCGATTGCTGGCTGTAGCTTTGTGTTTAGTGTACAAACATGAGTGGAATTCAAAATTTGACCAAAATGTCATACTGTTCCCTTTATAGTGTGTGTTTTTTTTAAACTTTCTATACAAAGTAAAAAAAGAAACACAACCGGTCCAATTAGTGGTGTTGATTTACTAAATTAAATTAAGAGGAAGCAATATGAGTAGAATTGTTTTTTATACATTTGTGGTCCTTCAATCATTTCTCTGGATAACCTCTTGATTTTGCTGGTCTCCTGCCGACTGGGCGACGTCTTCAGTTGTAGACGAGTGGATCGGCGCACATTAGCTGAACAGGCAGACTGTTGAGTTTCGGAGACTGGATCTTCACTCGAGACATGGACAGAAAAGGTTTCGAAGTTATTATTCACGTCTTCACAAGAGTTCATACTGCGGTCTGTGCCTCCAGGCTGGAAATCCTCCTCCACCTCTTCAACAATGTTTTCTCTTTTCTCGTCAGTTTGGTCACTTGTTTCAAGTTCTTCGGGTGTTTTTCCTTCATCTGGTGCACTTCCTGACCCGAGCTCATCATTAAGAGACGAATCATTACTCTTTCCTGTTGGTACGTCTTGACCAAGACTCTCCTTCCTCAGTGCAAAGGTTTTCGTCAGAGTCTCCAGAGCTTTAGCAACATCCACAGTTTCTTCTGCTCTCAAGCTGGTAGCCTCCTCATCACCAGCGTTATCCGCGCTAACAGCCACTATCTCTTCTTCATAGAAATCTGTTTGAACTTGCACTTCAGCTGACTCGATCATTTCCTCGTCTACATCAGATGCTCCAACTTCCACTTCGGTGTAGACGGCCACAACGCTGTACTGGTCCGTTCCGACAAAAGCGACGGGGTTTATTACATTAGCATAGTTATGGATTGATTCCAATCCGACAGAGATGTTTGTCTTTTGCGAGGGAGGGATGGACAGAGCAGACATGATGCAGCTACCAATTGTGGATGAAGGGCCATCTATAAAAAAAAAAGAAAAGGACTCACTGGTTGAAAACTATACTTTCAAAGGCACTTACATACTGTACAGTGCCGTCACTAAAGATTACTTGTATTATTTTTAATACTTTTATCGATCAATCATCCAATTGTCCCTAAAACATCAGAAAACAGTAAAAGGAGCCCAGGTGGCATCTTTAAATAGTTTGTCTGACCTAAAGGTGTTTAATTTACAATGATATATAGGGCTGGATATCATTACTGCTGTCCAGATTTGATTACATTTCAATTAAGAAACACCCCCCTTAATTTGAGTCTGGAGGATTCAGATAAATAAAACATTGCATAAATATAAAAGCACTTCTCAGAATTTATTCTGGGAACTTGAATCTCTTGTTATTCCACAAATAAGTAACACCTGTGTTTTCTTTTGAATATAAAAAACGGGTTAAAAGTGCCAATTATAAAAGCTAAATTGTAAATGCATTTCCCTAAATAGGCAGCCAAGTATTTAAAACTGTAAACAAGTATAAAAAGTACACAACATTTTATCCAAACGTACACATATTGGCCGAGAAAAGGCAGAGATGTAAAAGATCAATCTTGGACTTTTAAGACTCAACATTGGATCAAACAACTGAGTGTTTTTTTTTACCCAGTCATAATGATATAACAAAGAGAATAGCAGCAAATCCTTACGTTTAATAAGATTAAGTCAGAGCATATTTGGTATTTTTTCTGTTGATGGACTAATCATTTCAGCTCTACTCACAGGGCATTTTCAGTAGTCCTGAACTTTTGTAGTGCTCATAGATTAAGCTCAGCTCTTCAGGTGAGGACTGAACACATTCCTCCAACACAGGAGCAGCAGATCCAAGCCAGGCTGCAGTCTGTAATCACAATGCAGGTGTTGTTACGTTTGTGGTAAATGGCACATGTTTTGTAGAGGTCACACGGCTGAGACATCTGGATGGACGGATTGAATACCTGTTTTAAGTCTGGTACTGGAAGCAGCTTTTCCAGTTTTGAGAGCAGCTCCCACAATAACACATGCAGGGCAGCATTATATTGTGGCCCATATTCCACTGGAAACACCTCCTGTGAAAGATAATTACATTTTTCTTTACTACAAGACTTATTTAGAGTATTTTCAAGCTGAGAAATTAATCATTAAAATATGTCTGACCTGGAAGAAATACGCTCTCTCAACTGGATCTTTCAGCAGACTCTGAACAAGTGCAATGAAAGTGGACTCTGTTGTTTTCACCTCTGCATCACTGTACTGTCACAGACAGGAGTCATGTCATTTAAGGATGATCATTATTTGTTGTTAAAAAAGGTATTCCTCATCTGTACTTACATCTGTGTTTGCGGAGGTTATTGGGAGTCTATCCAAATAGCTCTGGATCACTTGAGAATCAACAGAACCCCAAGCTGAGCCTTTGCAAAGCTCCAGAATCAACTGAAACATCATAACATTGTTATGGCAAAAATTATTGACAGCAATATTAACATATGTGAATATTAACCAATAAACAGAATTTCTACTTACCCGTGCTCTTAGACCCAGAATGAGCTGGGCTCTCTGTCTGTGGCTGATCAGTCCAGGGACTGCCTCGGTCACCATGAACACAAACTCCTGAAGCTTCTCATAATTCATCACATCCTTCTGCTTTGCCAGCTGCCACATAGCAGCAGACAGAAGCTGCAATGGGGGCACCAGGAGGCGAAGAGATGGAAGAGGCAGGCTTGGGTCTGAAACACACAAGTGTAATGTGAGAGATGGGCTGTTGAGGGCATCAATGAGCTTTTAACTGAAGAGAGCCCTTGCGAGCAAACTCACACAAAATCTTCTTTAGATGAGCTATTTTACAATGGAAACATAATACATGTAGAAATGTGCTAAATCAAAGCAATGGCAAATTTAGTGATGAATCTATATTTTGTTTCCTATGTGTGAACTACCCCAAGAGAACCTTCCATAAGCCTATGAACCCGCATAACTGCTGGACAAACCCATTTAATTGGAGCTTTAAACTTCCAACCTGGTGATGTATGTGCGGCTGTGTTTAAGATCCCGGAACAATTAACTGTATTACTTGCTATTATTTTTTTAAATATGAATACAACAACTTCATTTCTAATGCAATAGCACCGGTCTGACAGGTTATGGCGATCATGATTCCTTTAAATAGACGGGTCCCGCTAACTGTCTGACTAACATAAACATAGTTCGCTTTGAATTACAGCGGGAGGATAGTATTAATATACATACCGTTTAATTTCTCTGTTGACCCGGTAACCTCCATTAGTGCAATATGTCTCCAGTAGCTTTGAAATAGAAATGTAAAATAATGTTTGAAATTTTTTTGGCTAACATGCGCTGTTAGCACGCAAGCGCCCGTTTCCTCAACTCGTCTCCTGCGTTTCCTTTTTAAAAAATAAAAGTCTCACAACTCCGCACTCAGTGCTCTTAATTTATAATGAATCCTCAACATAGTATTAAGCTTAAGTACATAACATGCCAGGAAATTTACAGTTATGTAAACAAGGATACCTTAACATATAGGTACTCTAGGTTTTTACAGCTGTTCGCACTCTAAGCAATAACAGATAGATTATAGATTTGATTTCACTAACAGAGCAGGAAAATAGACTTGGTCATAATTATGATCAACTGTATCAGGTATTACGTATGCTTTTTATGTCCAGGGAAAGCAAATTTGTAAATAACTTTCTTATATGTAACTCGCTGTTGTCTGTCTTCCCGTATAGTGAATGTTTTTCACTTTTAACCCCTCGCTGAACATTATTCTGTTTTTTCACAGGCTTTTTACATAAACTGATTTCATTAACACATAATGAAAAATTGCATAGCTTTGTAAAAATGAGACATAACCGGATGCTATTGCTTTCCGCAGGCAGGACAGGAGACTTCAAAATAAAAGCTAAAATGGCAACTCCCATTGGTTGATGTACCGGAAGTATCCTCGCGCAGTTTGTGACGTTACGACGCGATCACGCAGTCCGGGTCACATGAACATTTCACAGCACATATCTGTATGTACCACGTTCTGTCTGTTTGCAATTAAAATTGGTCGCTATCGGGCTTAGAACAGAAACTGCTCTATACTCTGCAGGAAGTCTAACAGTCCAACATGGACGAGGACGGGCTGCCGATTGTGGGATCTGGTATTGATCTTACCAAGGTTGGTATCAAGCTAGCCGGCTAGCTAGCTGACATTAACGAACGTTAAGCTTGCAAGTGAGCAGAAACAGGCCACAAACAGTGTTGCAGGATAGTTGTCATTTTAGCAGGTCAGACAGTAATGGTAACGTTAGTTTATCCAAATTATTTAGCTGTAATCAAAGCAGCCGACAATTTAATTATCGCAGCAAAAACTACCGTTGTTGCGTCGCTCAAGGTCCCCATTGGATTTCTTTTTTGTTTTGTTTTGCTCTTACACTTTTGCACGCAGAGCACTATTTATTACACACGATGACAACGTTTTGTCCACTGTACTTGAGCGGCAGAGACTTTCCTGACAGTCCTCGAGTGATTCATTTGCCAAAGCAGGTGTTGACAGATAACCTGGTTAGAGCTGCAGCTGTTCTCCACTGTAACAGAGTTTTGGTTAGGTCACAAATGTTGATGGCTGTAAACGGTTTTAAAGATGTGATAGCTGTAACAGCAGAAAGTGGTAGTATGTAGGTCTCTGCAGAGCACTGCCCCTCTCAGTTATCCTCCAGTCACAGATCGCAAGGTCCTGCACTTATATCTCTATCTGGGGCGGCTGTGGCTGAGAGGATAGTGCGGTCGTCCATTAACCCCAGGGTTGGTGGTTTGATCCCAGCTCCCGCTGTCTGCATGTCGAAGTGTCCCTGGGCAAGACACTGAACCCCGAGTTGCCCCCGGTGGAGGCCAGCATGGCAACTGTGTCCCCATCGGTGTATG
>JAVQJF010045853.1:0-31177 GCA_036023855.1 Gadopsis marmoratus | reverse complement strand
GCCTGTGTGGAATTCTCCCTCTGTGGCCGGAGTGGAGGGGGGAGGGGGGAGGGGGGAGGAAATCGTAGGCAGGCCTCTGATAAGAAGAGTGCAGGTTAGAGTTACCACGGTAACAGAAGATTATGTAAAGTTTAGAGTTCATGGGCCGGTTCGAATAGCTCAAATAAAAGGCTTTTCTCCCACAGCTGCTGGCGGAAGCTGATTCACGGCGGCCTGCTTTTGGTTTAGATGTGCGGCGCTCTATCCAGGCCTCTGTTAAAAGTTAGAGGTGGGCACGGATGTCTGAGGTATGACTGAAATCAGGATTATATGAGCATACTTAGAGCAGATCATTAAAAAGTAATTTAACACTTTGGCTGAGAGTATCGGTGAATGCTTCTGTAATAGGCCATGAAACTATGTATGTTCTAGGTCAAAAGCAACCTCAGATGTTCATGGAGGACTCGGCCCCTCAGGGGAATATCTGCAGCCTTCTCGGGCGTCAGCTGATATGATTAGTTTTTTGTTTAAAATCTATATTGCACATACTTCTGGGTTGTGTTGTCAAATGTGAGAATTTGTTGCTGTTCTTTGCCATAAATGATAGCAAACTGAATATCTTGGGTTTTGGACTGTTGGTCGGACAAAGTAAGACATTTGCAGATGTCACCTTTGAATATGGGAGTTACATTTTTTTCAACAATCTTCTGACACTTTATAGACAATCAGGCAAATATAATCGTCGACCCAAAGGCTTTCAAACTCTCTGAAGGCTCGAGCTTCCCTGCCACAGCTTGCTTTGTGTTCTTTCCAAGTGCAAAACAAAATAATAATACTTTTCTAAGTGTCCCTGAGCTGCTCTGTGTTAGTGTTCACTCTACCAGGGCTTCTAGGCAGGTGTTGGCAAGTATCTGCCCTGGTGAAGTGTCCTTGAGCAAGACGCTGAATTCCTTCCAGCTATCAGCTCTACGGTAGCCGACGGAGCATCCTGACCTGGAGGAGTATTAAACAAAGATAGTGTCTAGTCTGTGATTCTTAAAACTAAAGCGCAAGGTTTAGAAGACAGCAGGAAAAATAAGCAGTGAGATACTTGAGTATTACTCATTTTTCTCAAGTTCACACTAAAGACAAGGCTTCTGCTGGCAATGAATGAAAGAATGCACATCTTTGTTTTTAAGATTCCACAGTCTTGTTGGCTGACGAAAGAGATCTCTTTTTTTTTTTTTGTTGTTGTTGGTTTTTCTTTTTCTGCCTTTAGCGGATCATTTCAAACAGTCTGTTCCAAATCACAACGCTTTGATTGAAGCCGACTGAAAAGTCGAAGCTTACTTTGTCCTCATTTTCTGCCTCCGTCTGTCAGAACGGAGTGGCGCTAAGACAATAGCACCACGCCTTTCCAATCAGATAGAGGACGGAGCCTCAGTGTGTGCATGTTTGTACTTTGCCCTCCTAATTTAAACTCTTCACCTTCCCCTCTCATTGTTTCTGCGCGGCTCGAACTGGTGCGGCTGGGAGTCCGCTTGTGTTTGCATGTGATGTGCTGTTGTAGGTCATGCTATGATCCTGGGGGCAGTGGGATGTTGTCAGCAATAAGAATAAGTTACTATAATTAGCAGCATACGGCAGATTCTCCTTGTGGTTTCACGTCTCTGCTGTTCAGGAATGGGCTTGTGTTGAACTGAATAGACTTGCGTTTGACATTTAAGATCCACTACGGCTGATTCTGGCTGCACAGCTTTGCCCTGGGTTTGTCTTCAGGCACTTTTCATTACGAACGGCCGCTCTTTGTGGACTTCAATGCCACCCAAGACACGGTTACTTTAGTTGCACCATCTTTCACCTCACCCAGGGTCGGTGCATTCTCTCTTTGGTGCTGCAAGGTCATTATGGTGGTGTCATTATGTGACAGCTGTCTGCTTTAACCAATATGGCACTGAAATAGCGGTTAGCTGAGTCCGTAAGAGCCCTCCAGCAGAGATCTCTCTCAGTTGTGAAAAACACATCTTGCTGTTTGTGCTTTTCAGACAAGCGTGACAAATATTGAAGGTCACTACAGGACAAAATGAAATGTGCAGGAGGAGTCTGGGGTCGGCGGTTTTCTCAGCTCCAAGCCCTGCTGGTCACTCCTGTTTTTTGTTTTCTGTCATTATCCTCTTAGGGTAAATCCTCCATCCTCATAATCCTCCTAGTAGCTCAAGCTGGTCGAGCTGGCACTGTCTGCCTGTTTGCCCCCCCCATTCAGCCAACCTGCTGTTTCCCTCTCTGTTTCTCTCCTACACTAAATATAAATCATTTTCTTTATGCCCACACAGCCACTACTGGGAATTGTAGCTGAGTTATTCTGTTGCTTTGCGGTGCTCTACTTATCACCCTGGATTTGATCAGCCTTAGATATTGTGTTTTACTTGCTTTAAAGGCAATGATTTATCATATATTATACATTTCTCCAGAAGAATTCATTCATCGGTATAGTGCCGTGTTAGCTAAGCTCGTAGAAAGGACGGTGGACCATATATCATATTTCATGCTTCCCTCTGTTAATACAAATATGACGAGGGAAGTCTAAAGCGCTCTTCTCGCCAGCGGGAATTTCTGTGTGTCCGAAACACTGCTTCAAACTCAGAACGTAAAGAACAAATGTTAAAATGAACACCAAACATTTCTTTTTAGTTCTTGAGTCATTTTTGAAAATGTTACAGTACAAGTCCACATTAGCGTTACTGCTAACTTATTTTAGTCATTGATTGATGTATTTGCTATTTGTTAGATTAATTAATTGACTATCTGAACTTTCTTAATATACCTTACTTAGTTTAACCAGAAGCAAGGAAGTTAATGATAAAAAAACACAACAGCAGTGTGGCTCCTTGAGGCTGCATTTTGCAGTAGTTATACTTCAGTCTCGACCAAAGTGGTGGACCGACCAACATTTCCATAGTGCCACATTGTTAGCTACCTAGCTTTTCTAAAGCTTTAGGCTATTTTTACACAGCAAAGGGCCAAAAGTATTGATTTTCATTGCATAGTTATTTTTTGGGTGCGTTTGTGCATTTATTAGACAGTCGACAGCAGAGGGATGACAGGAATTGAGGGGCAAGCGATGGGGAATTACATGTAGGTCGGGCGCGAGCCAGGGACATTGCAGCTCGTGGTTGGCATCCCAAGGCTCCCCAAAAAGGTCTGATTTTCAAAACTTGATGAATCAGTCAACTAATTGCAGCAACACTAATCCTTTTAAAAAAATATTACGCATCATTTTTAAGTAAGCTTCTTGTACAGTGTGAATGCAAATGACAATATACTAATGTGCTGTTTTATTGTAACATCCAGAGCCTTGAATCCTCTTTGAAGGGCTCCGTAAATTCAGCTCGCCATTTGTGCAGTTGTGATATTTTTGGAAGAGTGATGTCACTTTTATGAAACGGCTGATGCCTCGTTTTTGGAAGGGAAAAACATCCTCACTTTAAAGTGCAAATATTCCTGGGACACCGTCCAGTGTTTTATAGCGTGGTGAGTTCACTGCTGAGCCAACGAGTCGTCTGTCTGATGATGAAACGCAAGCCCACCATAAGGAGGACAAAACATCACGCTGGCAGGGAGGTGTGCAGGACAATTAGGCAGACTTTTATTTTCAGTCTCCAAAAAAAAAAGAAAACATCAAACAAAGGGGAACAAACCCCACAGCTCTAAAGAGTTCTGGTGCTGCTCTTCACAAAGGAGAAAACCCATCATCTCCCAGTCTCTCCTGTTCCACACACATAAAGCATGGGAGTCCGCCTTTCCAGTTCAAACTGGCATATCACCTATCAGGGCAGACCTCTGGAAGGGAGAGTTGGCAAGGTTAGTATACATGGTCACTTGCTCATACCAACAAGGCCTCCATATATTCATCAACCAATTAAGATAAATACCGTACCTTCGAAATAAACAGATTATGTGTCCCTCATTCATTATTTATCTTAATTGGCTGGCATGACATCACACATCCAGTTCCAATGAAAACAGAGAACTCACCTAGTCACACATCAGATATGAAAAGGCCACTGTTGAGGCGTGCGTCCTCTTAAAACAGCCGGACAAGATGGCTTCCACAAGAGAAACCAGACATAGGGCTCAAATTCAGGTTATGGCACTGATATCTGCATGTCCTTTCTGTTTAAGAAAAAAACTTGATTTTAATGTGGAGCATATTTCTGGGTCTCCTCATTTGATTAGGAACTGTGCCTTAATGGACACACTGTTTTGAGAGAACATTCACCTTTCTTAACAAAAAGGCTTTAACAAGTAGTGAGGGAGTTTACGCTTCCTCACACCCACCACTGCTGAGTAAGCCCTCTGCTTTCCATGACACTGGTTTTGACTCGAGGTTAAAGGAACGGTTGATTTGAAAAAAGTGTCTTTCTCAACATATTGGTTCTACATCTAACATCTGAGATTAGATTCATTGGTGTAGTCTTTTGAAGACATTTCTAAGACGTTTTGACACGTCTCCGGCGACTGACCGCTCATAAAATGGTTCTGTAGAGGACGACCAGTGCCCAGCGCGAGTTGTAACCTGCAATTTAAAGGGGTGTACGGTTTTATTCGGGCAACGTGTTCTGAATCTTTGGAAGGCTTCTGTGGTTTGTCCCCATTTTGCTGATTTCCTTGGCAGTTCAGCTGGAGAACTCGATGAACTCTCCATTACGCCCCTCCTTCTCCGATGCGGAAAAATCCCTCCCACCTCCCAACATCAAGGCCACTGCTCCAAAATCAGTGAGAGGTGTATTACTGCACCAGCAGATCCTCTTCTGTTTCACCGATGCATGATTGTGACCCTGCAATTCAGCGAACTGCTGCCCTTGTCACCAGTCACCAACTGTGCCACAATGCTGCTCAATAGCACCGTGTTTGTTTGGTCTGCCTTCATACTCCACATCTCCTCCGCACTGAATGACAGCTCGTATTTCACTTCAGTCCTCTATTGTTTTACTGTCTTGTTATGTGTCCGTGCCAATTAACCAAGTCCAGCTCCTCGAGCAGCTGTTGTTGTTGGTGAATGAAAACCTTCTGATCTCCCCGAGCTCAGACTTCTTTACAAGCATGTCTGGTTGTCTCCACATTTTCTGGCCCTTCAGCTCACGAAAGAACGCCTCAGTGTGACTCCGTCCATATTGTGTTAGGAGGAGGAAAGACAACTGCGCACAGGGTGACACACCAATGTTTTAAATCTTGTAGCGTGGATAGATTATGAGACAATGGGCCCCTGGGTACAGACATTTACAAGGCCCCCCACCCCTCCTGCAGAGGAGAAGACACCCAGACTGTTTCTGTAACATTTTGCAGGTGAACCTGAACTGAAAAACACAAAAATGACTCAGATGTTGTTTCAAGTCATTTTGAGTCTCTTTGTAGTCGTTTTGTGGCTCTTTGTAGTCATTTTATGCCTCTAGCTGTTTTGCATCTCATTTGATTGACTTTCCAAGAAGAAGAAATATTGACTTCATAGAAAGGCTCTAGCCCGGGGACCCCCTGACCCCTTTGGGCCCCTGAGCCTGTGACCAGTAGGCTGGTTTTGTAAGTCCTCTATGGGCAGAGGGCCTGAAAGAAAGCTCTTTGAATCACAACAAGGCACTGATGCTGCAAAGCATCTCAATTTCAAGGCAGAGTGGCCTTAGATTGGCTTCTGTCATTTGTATATAAACATGAAGTGATCTCTTTATGGAACAACAACGACATGTAATGGATCACAACAATATAAAATGATAATCAACTTTATATCCCTCCGTTTTGCACTTGTCATTCCTTAGAACATGCGTGGACAATTGAATCTACACGTTTGAGTCGAGCACAATTCAAAGTGGGTTTAACATTTACCCCAGTTACCACATGGCTTATAGTCTGAGCATCAAAATGATTCACATGTTAAATATCAGGTCATTAATTTTCATTTCATAGCATGTTCCTACAGGCCGTATGTTGCAATTGTTAATCCTGCACCTCCCTTGGTCCTTATTTATGCATCATCAAGGCGAGTGATGAAGTGGATGCTGAATTCTTCAATCTGCTGGCATTACATTGACGGCTTTGAGTTGTGTCTGTCCAGGCAGGGCGAGACGATGGGCTGCATTAAGAGCAAAGAGGACAAAGGCCCCACGATGAAATATCGGCCAGAGAATTCCACGGTGTCAGACCCCGATGCCATCGCCACCACACCTAATGTAGGTCACTACGGGCCGGATCCCACCCAGCTGCAGCAGAATCAACCTCCCTCCTCCTCATCAGGCTCTGGGGCTGCAAACTTCAACCACGCCCTCACACCGTTTGGCGGCTCCTCATCTGCCATGACTCCCTTCGGAGGGGCGTCCTCCTCCTTCTCCGGTCCTGTGTCCAACTCGTTCTCTGGTGTTGTCTCGAGTGAGTAGTGTTTTATTGTAAGATGTCCTTACAATGCTGATAATGGTCTTCATGGAAAGAACTGCCCTCTTAATATTCATGTTCAATACCAATTTTCTTAGCGCATTTGTTTTACTGCTGACCGCAATATCTACTGCTCAAAAAGCAGCATGCTGAGAAGAGTGAGCAGTAATGTTAAGTATAAATGAATTGTATTACAGTAAACAGTAAATGGGCTAAAAAATACAAACACTGAGCTTAACTTGGTCAGTATGCTGATCCGACATGTCGGTGTCACGGCTAATGCCCCAGCCATTGTTATTTAGCTTTTACATGTTAGGTTTAACACAGGTCCTCGCTCTAAATGTGTCTGAGCAGCTTACAGACATGAGATTGAAACCTTCCTGTTTCGGTGGGGTTTAGGTTGTAATCTTCCTCCATGTTGGATTATCTGCTCTCAGAGGGGAGTTAAAGGTGGCACTGCCATGTTATTTGCTTTCTGCAGGAGATAATGGGATTACTGTTGACAGCATTGTTGTCAGTGGTGGGTATAAGAATGTCATCTGTCTGGGCGTGGGGCTGCACAGTTAGGCGTCATGTTTTACAAGATGTCGGCATGGGACAGAAAGATGAGTTGATTTATACCATCATTTACTGAACTATGTGTTGTAATGTTTTGTTTGAACACCTTGTGCCTGGTAAAAACCGGTTTGATATATTGACTTTCCTTTGGCTCGTGTCTGAGTGTCACTGTCTGTCTCTGTAGAGTCCAGTCACATTCATATTTCCATGCAGGGGAAGTACTCGTATAGAATTATAAACCCAAGAAAATCAATATATTATGAGCTCTCAGACCTTGGCGAGACAGATTTATCATCCTTAATTGGCATTTAAACAGTCACACACACAAACAAATCTCAAGTTTCCTGATATGGTTCATATCATATTGCATCGTTGTCCACTTTTATGCGTTCACAGTCCTCACTTTCACAAGCTCACAGGGTTCATTCTACGTGGGTCTGCTTTTGTTGTTATTAGGTGGTGTTACATTCTTCGTGGCCTTGTATGACTATGAAGCTAGAACATCAGATGACCTTTCGTTTAAAAAAGGAGACCGCTTCCAGATCATCAACAACACGTAAGCATCTTCCTAGATTCTCTCTCACTTTATGGGGCACTTATATAGATGTGCTTCCTTGCATGTAGCCCAGCAGCGTTCACGTGATGCCTCTCTTTCAAGCAGTAACCCCTAACCTGCACCTGTACACATGAATGGGTTTGATTGCAACTTGTTACCTGGTGCTGGCTTTCTGCACAGCACTGTGGATCTTTTATTTACTTCATGCTGTGGCAGAAAGACGTCACCTGAGGTTGTAGTAACTGTCCACATTGTGACAGTGTCTTTCACTCCTACCTCACATGTTAAAAGCAGTTTTGTATCAAATCTGGAGGTTTAAATGAATGCAGAACAAATTACTTAAAAGGGAGGATAATTTTACACGATGCTAAACCTTAGCTAATTAACAATATTTAACTGCTTTTCATCCAGAGTATAAATCATAGCAGGATTTACTGTATGAGTACCAGGCCTGGGTTGTCTCATCCCTCCTGTGTCATTGTCCTACTGCAGAGAAGGAGACTGGTGGGAGGCTCGCTCCATCAACACGGGGAGGAAAGGCTACATCCCGAGCAATTATGTGGCCCCTGCTGACTCCATCCAGGCAGAAGAGTAAGGCCTTGTTGCCGCTTGTTATAACCTCATTACTCCATCTACGCCGACTGCATTAGGAGAGTAATACCACTAGCGTGATCTCATCTCATGTGGCTTGCAACAAGCACACACTCCCAATATTGACAGCTTCACAACCCAGATGAGGCCTCATGGTGTGATTCAGCTTCTCAGTCACCACTTTTTCTTTCCCGTGTATGCTTTCGCTTGATAGGTGGTACTTTGGTAAAATGGGACGCAAAGATGCTGAGAGGTTGCTGCTGAATCCAGGGAACCAGCGAGGAACTTTCCTGGTTCGAGAAAGTGAAACTACTAAAGGTGATGATCGCTTCTTCATAAATCATTTTCAGTACAAAATTAAGTACAAATCCTGTTGATTTTCTGCATGGACTTGCCAGCAGTTGGAGCACATAAAGGATTGGATGGACACAAAACTCTATAAAACTCTTAAATTTCTTCTACAACTCCTACTGAGCATTTTGGTATGAAACATCCAATCACAGAGCTCAAAATAACGGAGCCAACGGCAGCTAGCAGAGAACTACAGGCACAGATTACGCTTGATAGGAACCCGATAATACATTCACCATTTTAAAGTATCAGTATCTTGGGTCAGTGTTCAGAATTCTGCAACTATGGTGGTGAGTTTTTTCCACCTAGATGCATAAACAAACCTCTGACTGTCTCCTTCATAGCAGTGTCAGCTGAGGATCACGGGTGTCGTAGTATTTAGTCAGACAAGGGAGCAAACTTCATTCATGTAGCACTTTTCGAGACTAGTGTGGCTAAAGAAACAAGCAGAATCAAGTGTCCATCCCAAACAATTAAAGGGATAAAATCAAGAGAATGCCAGAAAACCTGTACCGTTAGCTCCCAATAAATTTGATTTAATAGAGCAACATTTTGATCTATCAAACATCAGACATGTCACAGCCTGACAAAGAAATGACATTTATTGGGAGCTTTGTGTGCTGATCTTTTGTTGCAGTCTGTTTCTTCATCCAGCGCCTGTAAAGTTGTTTTGGACTTGCGTGTTCTGCAGAGTATTTAAAGCCACTCGCCATGCAAAACTGATGATAATTTAGAGCGGTAAAAGAAATACACATGGACCCAGCGTCTCACCCCACTTTTACAGGCACCACAGTGTAATTATTGGCTCTTTTGTTTAAACGGATGAAGAGCATTTCCCTTGCCTCTTCCAGGTGCTTATTCTCTCTCCATACGAGACTGGGATGAAGCCAAAGGAGACAACGTGAAACACTACAAGATCCGCAAGCTTGACAGCGGGGGATACTACATCACTACACGAGCACAGTTTGACACCTTACAGAAGCTTGTCAAACACTACACAGGTATGCTTTTCTCATTTGTTACTCATCACCGTCTTTCAACACACCTGAAAGTCACAGCCAGTCGCGCCCTCTGCTCCGTGCCACCGCGCAGTTTCCTGTCATACCTGCAATAGCGTGTCGCCAAGGGAGATGAATAGCATTTCATTTTAATAACAAGTGATAGTGCAGTTTTGATTTTGAGCCCCCCCTCCACTTGGCCTGAGGAGGGTTGAGGTTAAATCCCTGTGATCCCGCTTCATTTCATTCCGACTCTGGAGAGGTGCTTTGGTGTGTTAAAAAGCCACTTCATCTCATTTATATTTCATCACAGTTGGTATAAGTGTATAAATTCATCCACATCAAATGGCATGAATCAGTGCATGAAACAGACAGGCTTTAAAACGCTGTATCCTGCTGGTTCAAAGACTCATGTGGGCGTGTGTGTGTGTGTGTGTGTGGCACTGCTGGGTGTAATGTAGCGTTTTGATCTCCGTGTCTCACTTTATCACAGAGCATGCCGACGGGCTTTGCCACAGGCTGACCGCAGTGTGCCCCACAGTCAAGCCTCAGACCCAGGGGCTCGCTAAAGATGCCTGGGAGATCCCCCGGGAGTCCTTGCGACTGGAGCTCAAACTGGGCCAGGGCTGCTTTGGAGAGGTCTGGATGGGTAAGAGCAAGACAGACAAGACACGCAGGAACACGTTCGGAAAATGCTTTCTGGCGTCATGCATTTGTTCAGTGTTCGGTTGTAATTATCGCGACGGGGAAACACAAAATTAGCCCAGATTTATGTAGGGAATGCAGACATTATGTGCATGAATCGAACACACACACACTCTATATTTATTGTGTCTATTTTTGTCCAAACTGGGGGAATTATCAACTTCCTGCAGTTGCTTCCTCTGTTTGTTGTGTTCTCTCTATCTCCAGAGATCATCTCACTCAGGAGGACGGCTCCAGCCAGATTTATCTGTTGCTTTTTGAACTGCGGGCTCGTATCCACTCATCTCAGGGACATTTTTGCGAGGAATGCATGCAGGACAGCACATGTCTGAGCAATTACAAGACCTAATTAATGATATTGTCCAGCTCCCAGCTAATTAACAACACTGATTACCCCTGCGGCCTGTGGGCTTTTCTCTCCCTATCTTTGTCTCTGCAGGCACGTGGAACGGCACCACTAAGGTGGCCATAAAGACGCTGAAGCCGGGCACCATGTCGCCTGAGGCCTTCCTCCAAGAGGCCCAGATCATGAAGAAGCTCAGGCACGACAAACTGGTGCCTCTTTATGCTGTGGTGTCTGAGGAGCCCATTTATATCGTCACAGAGTACATGGTCAAAGGTACGGATACCTGACGCATACCTGAAAACCTTCTTACAAGCTCCAGAGATCAAAATGATTTTCTGAGAACTCTCAGCCTCGGAGAATAACAAGACTCAGCTGTTTCCTGTTACACGACACTGATGAGGTCTATTTTTAAGAAAAGCAAAGCAACATCAAGCCTCAGCTTGTAGACTTGATCACGCGGCCGTGGTTTTTCAGGCACAGCGCTGATGTCAGATATACACGTGGTGATTTCCTTAAAGGAAACATTTTAATTTTTATGAATGTTTTAATTAATATGCTGTACAGATTGAGAGTCCTTGAAAGTCCCTTGTGGTTCCCCGAGGCCTGAAACTGGGATGTTTAATTGAAAGCTGCAGTAGTTTTGTGGGCGGCTCTCATAGCTGCAATGCGTTTCTTTTGGGGTTTTTTCAGGCTTTTATGAGTAATGTGTGTGTAAATGTTAACTTAATGACATGTGCCTATGTGTGCATGCATGTCAAAATGTCTGCTGTTGGTTGATCTCCTGTGTGTTGTGATCTCAGAGCAGTAGTATTTTTCACAGTTCCTCTAGTCTTCATGCAGAAAATACGCCCTTCGAAAGGCACTAAATAAAAACTAGTGATTAGATGTCACTATGGATCACATACCAATTCACAGTCAAGCGTAATGGAGGGCTTAATTTAAAAATGTAACATTTTATATAGCTGTACATTAGTATGCAGGGTATCCGCGAGGTCTTAAAAAGTATTAAAAGGTATTAAATTAGTTTAGCAAATATTAAGACACATGAAAAGTATTAAAACGTCTTTATCTGCATTTTACGAGTTATTATTTTTTGGAACATAGATTCAGACAGACTGTCTAGGCCTATATGATTTAATATCATTTATGACCAATGTTGTATTTCTTAAGCCAAATAGAAATGTGTGTTAATGCAGATGTTTTGTTAATGTGAGTATGTAACCATTATTACTTTTAACAAACCTTGCCTTTGGGTTAGTCACTACTTTATGCTATCAAGTTTTGTTCCCTCCTATCTGAATTATGTCTATCTAAGACTGTTTTACAATCTCAAAATAAATGTACTGGTATAGGACTGTAAATGTAAATTAAGGTGTGTTGCTGATAACAAGTTACAACGTGCGGCGTTGCAGTCTTAAAATATGTTGAAAAGGTCATAAATGGTCTGGAATTTAACTTCAGGATTCCTGCATATACTTTGGTGTGCAGGTGGTATTGCGACACTTTTATTGCTCCTACAGTATATCATGGCTGTCCTGCAGTTGTGACTTCTCACTGTCGCTGATTTTTTATAGGAAGCTTTCTTGACTTCCTCAAAGAGGGTGATGGCAAATTCCTGAAGCTCCCCTTGTTGGTGGACATGGCTGCACAGGTGAGACAAAGCACAAATTCCTGGGGGGG
Organism: Gadopsis marmoratus; assembly: GCA_036023855.1. Lineage (NCBI taxonomy): Eukaryota > Metazoa > Chordata > Actinopteri > Centrarchiformes > Percichthyidae > Gadopsis > Gadopsis marmoratus. The sequence continues at coordinate 19,014 of JAVQJF010045853.1, read as the reverse complement.
GGGGGTTGTGCAGAATTTGTGTCAGTGAATCGTAAAGTCAAGTTTCTATTTTAAGCCTCTGGTTTTAAAAAAAGAACGACAGCCTCAGGTAAACATGTCTTCCTCTCCCAGATTTGGCACGCTTTGCTTTTGTTGTTTCTTTATTAGCCTCCTCTTTATGCCTGACAGGAGGCTTGATGCTCCGTGTGTGAGAAGCTAAAAGTATTTTACAGACGCTGCCGTCATGAGATGCTGTCAAATGTTTCGTCGTTAGATCGCTGACGGCATGGCGTTCATCGAGAGGATGAACTACATCCACAGGGACCTGCGCGCTGCCAACATTCTCGTCGGCGACAACCTGGTGTGCAAGATTGCGGACTTTGGTCTGGCCAGGTTGATAGAGGACAATGAGTACACAGCGAGGCAAGGTGGGTACACACACACACACACACACACACACACACACGCACAGACTGTGAGTCACAGGTGAATAAGGTGTCGGAGTAGAAATGGATAGAGCAGCGATCTCACAGCAAGGATGTGACTCCCTGTTGTCTCCTATCACGGTGAATTAGGATAATAGTGGAAACCAGATGCTCCTGTTCTCTCTGATTAGTTGTGCTTTTCACACGCCGGGAGAATTAATCTCACTGCCATGTCTGATCTCTAAAGGGCCGGTTCACCCAAATTACAAAAACAAAAATATCTCGCTTACCTGTAGTGGTTATGTCGATACATTTGGTTTTATTTACACAGATTATGAGATGTCTGCCTCCAACCTAATACAATGGAGGTCTCCTTCTGTGACTGTGTGTGTAGGTGAACATCTATGCAGTGAGCTAAACACACTTCCAGTAAAGGATAAGTCAGGGAATCACAAAAGTCAGTACGATTCATCATTTGGGGGTCATGAATGTCTGTAGAGAATAGTTGTTGACATATTTCAGCCTGGACCAAAGTGACGATCGACCTCGCCATGGGTGAACCGACCCTTTAAACACAAGATCTTTATTACTCATTCTTATCCCTTAAACCTTAAATGTGAGCGTTGTAGCACTTTTCTCTCTACAAGCTTGTATGAACCTGAATACCAAAAGATGATGTGGTCGTAGTGATGCCATTGAGGGTCACTGTGCCTATTGTGATTTCCTGGAAATAAAGCCACAGAATGAAAGGCAGACGCCCTCTAGTGAAGTCACCTCACCCCTCTCCTCTCCTCTCCATCACACACAGGAGCCAAGTTCCCAATTAAATGGACGGCCCCAGAGGCTGCCTTGTACGGCCGCTTCACCATAAAGTCAGACGTCTGGTCCTTTGGGATCTTACTCACTGAGCTCGTCACCAAAGGCAGAGTGCCCTACCCAGGCAAGTGACAGTGACAACACACACACGCATGCACACACCGGATGTGAAAAAAAAAAAACGGGGTGGCGTCACAGGGCGGTGATTCACGGCCGGAGTTATCAGCTGTCAGTCTGTCAGACGTCAAGCTGGCGTGCTCGTTAATGTCGGAGGATGAAGTGGAACTGTCCGACATTGTCTGCGCTGGTTGTTTATGCCTCTGCAGGGGGAACAGTGACATCCACGTACACACACTGATACCCTCACACACACACACACACACACACACACACATTTGAGATTAGATGAGACCATCTGGTGGAGGACGATCAGGAGATTGAACACCACTCTTGTTTATAACCATCTGCCAGACTGATATTGCCCTGGGGAGCAGAGGCCGGCAGTGTTCTGTGCCACCTTCGCACAGCTCCACTCGCTGTCAGATGTAATACTGGAACAACTAATCAATTAGAAAATGAATTAAAATAACAATTTTGATAAGTGATGTAAGGGATAGAAATACACATACAGACTTTCTTGCTGACAGTTAGATGAGAAGACTGATACACTCTAATGTCTGTACGAAGCTACAGCTAGCAGCCCATTAGCTTAGCTTAGCATAAAGACTGGAAACAGGAGGAAACAGCTAGCCTGGCTCTGATGCTGAATTAATAGGTTATATGCCATTTGTTTAATCCATACAAAAACTGAAGCGTAGGTACAACAGATTGTGGTTTTAGGGGGGGTTGTGTGTTGGACTATTTCTTGGCCGGGTGCAGTGACTTTCTGGAGTTGAGGGTACCATGCAACAAGCAGGGACTTCTTACACTTTGGTTTTTGTACGAATTAATCAAACAAGACAAATATTGAGCTTTAGAGATGCCGGAAGGCATATTTTGTTACCTTCAGACAGAGCAAGACTAGCTGTTTCCCCTTGTTTCCAGTCTTTATTCTAAGCTACCTGTCTCCTTCCTCATCTTATCTCTCTGCAAGAAAGCAAAGCAAAGCGTATTTCTCAAAATGTCAATCTATTTACGTCATTTATCAAGTAAAAATACCAATGCAATATTTGCGGGTTTGAGCTTCTCATATGTGAGAATTTTCCTTTTTTTATGTATTCTATATATTTTTCACAATTCTTTTACATATTACAGTATATACTAAAAGCAATCTATCATAAGGAATCCTATCTCCTTTCGGTTGAAGTCTAGAAAACATACCCATGAGCCCCTTGGAAAGCTAAGCCTAAAAAACAACAACAAAAAAAAGTCAATTAAAAGCTCTGACAGTCCGTTCTGCCTCCCGTCTCCTCCTCAGGCATGGTGAACCGTGAGGTATTGGAGCAGGTGGAGCGAGGCTATCGCATGCCCTGCCCCCAGGGGTGCCCCGAGTCCCTGCACGAGATGATGAAGCTCTGCTGGAAGAAGGATCCGGATGAGAGGCCCACTTTCGAGTACCTCCAGTCTTTCCTGGAGGACTATTTCACTGCGACAGAGCCACAGTACCAACCTGGAGAGAACCTATAGCCTGCCTGGACTCTGCTGTGTATCACTACGCCTGTGAGCAGACGTGCTTAAAGACAGAGAGAAGACATGAGCTCTTGATTATTCAACACTATAAAAAGTCGACTGGAAGCCAGGCTAACCACTCGCATAAACCACTACTTGCTCTACCCATGTTTTTATTTTTTTTTAGCTGTCAGCGTCCGCCACCATTTCGCTTTATTTTCATGTTTTTCATGGTCATTCATGGTACTACGCAAGTCTTAGCCGTGTGAAATGTTGGATTTTTTTTTATGTGGATTTTATCACCACGCACAATAATGACTGTGGGAGATAGAACCGCGTTCGTTTAATTTACTACATGTGTAATTCTTTCTCATGAACACAGTGTATCGCTGTGAAATAAGCTGTGACGAAGCCTCGCAATAGAAAGACAACGTGTTGAGAATGTCAGTCCAACTGTCTGGCTTATATGTGGTGATCTCACACTCTGTTTGCCTCCAAATTGCATTCTTCTGTGGTTAATTGGCAAATTATGCATCAACAATTAATTAATAACAGAGATGGTATATTAAACTAATAGGGAGACGCTCTCAGGGGACTCATTATCACAGTCCATTTGACAGTGATGATTTATATGTAAATCCCACACATTTCATCAGCTACAGTGCAATTCTTTCTTTGTTACAAATGGGTAACTACAGGCTGTGACATGGTGGTGGTTCATTCCTTTTCTAATCTTTTACAATGCATTTTAAAAAGATATATTGTGTTCTATGTTCCTTTATCATCAGAATGTATTATCAAATTTTCTTCATATCACATGGACATGGTTTTATAGCTTCGTTTGAAGACTTTCCTTAACTGTCCCTCATCATCCAGAAGTGTCTCATAATTCTTTCCGTCCCTCACTGCCCGGGTTGTATAATCTCACTGTGATCACTAAAGAGACATTCTTACATAAAAACGGCCTGTAAAATGGGTCAACGAGTTAAACAGTGATGAAGCTAGTGGACTTGTGGCTTCTTGCCAAGCCAGAATAACACTTGACATACGGTATGACATTTCTGCCAACCAGGGGCGCAGGATGATTTCCCTGGCTCTACAACTCTTTCTTAAAGTGGAAATCATGAACAAAGCCACCAGATAAGGTGGAAACAACCATTGTATCTTCTAAAATGTGACTGACCAAGAACTGGGGACTCTTTCACGCTCATGTATCTAAAGTGGCTCTGCAACAATGATTTGTATTGCAATAATAAGTTGGGTTTTTTTTTTACTGTAATTTACTTTTCATTTTGTTCTCATATGGACTCATTGGGGCAGTATTATGATGGGAATAACACTAATTGATGCCTGAGCTTGTAAAGAAGGGCTTTGTATATTATAAATCCTCATTTTATAAGATTATTAATGGAAATGGACAAGGTTGCAAACTATATTTGAGGGGGAGGTAGTGGGTGGAGACTCATCTGAGCGAATTTGTACAATAAAGACGTGATTTAGAACAGTCCAGTATTCTTTTTGTAATATGAATGAGATGTTTTTATTTGACTTTTTAGTATTGCATGTGACGTTTTCCATTAATTATTACATATGAATTACTTCATATTGTTTAACCAAAGATCTCTGACTGACCAACCTGCGTCTCTGCTGTCCTGGCAGCAGTCAGCTGATCCAGTTAGTCGTCCCACTCCTTTATCATCTGTTTATAACTGACGTCAGTTTAGTATTAAAGTTGTCACTGCCGGAGCCATTCCGCACAGTAACGCTGAGTGCAATGATCTTAACGGCCAAAGGTGTCGCTATATAAAACGACTTTCTGAAAACTCCACAGCGCAGGTTCCTATAGGGCAATGTTTGAACCAATGGCCGGCTGAGGTGGGTGGGCCCAACGTCTACAGGTCACTTCAGAGGGAAAGTAGACTAAAGCGGTGGCACAAGACGAATGTACTGTCCGTGGCAAAATGTTGCACAAAATTACTAATCTGACCGTCCGAGATGTGAGATTCCCGACGTCTTTGGAGCAACACGGATCAGACGCGATGGTAAGGAGGCTTCTGCGGCTGTAGCAGCAATCTGGATGCCGTGTGTTGTGTTCATATTGGCAGCTGTGAGTAAAGTACGAGACGTTTCCTCACTGCAGCACACCGACCCGGATTACTCGGCCGCATATGTGGTCGTCGACACGGACTGCGGGCTGCAAGGCTTCGGCCTCACGTTCACTCTGGGAAAAGGCACCGAGATTGGTGAGATTTACGCAGCGTACCCGGAAGCGAGCGCAGCAAGCCAGTGTGCTGTTGCGTTCAAGTGCTCCTAATAAACTCCGAATTTCGACCGTCTGGATCGATTCTCTTGCACATTTTAGAAAATGTATTTGTGAGTTGGACCATGTACTGGTTGTTGGATGAAATAATGTGCAATACATCGGCTGATTTGTATATTTTGTTATATATTATACTTTATGATATACTGTATTCATACTATATTTGAAATTTTATTACTATACATTATGTTATACTATATCTTATATCCCATACTAATACCGTACTATATTATACAATATGTTATATTGTATATTACATAATATATTATATTACATTTCTATTCTTTCTATATTAATACAGGCAAACACTAAGTTCAGTAAGATCATATTATAAGTCAGGTGTACGCTGTTGATATATACTAGACTTGCTGCTACTTATCACATCTCACCATCGTCACTTTAGCCTTGTAATTTATTAATCTTTAACTGCCCCAGGGATCAATAAAGGCTTCTCTTATCTTAACATTTAACATAACTAACTCTTACAAACAAAGCAAAAACTGTTACAAAACAAATTGAACAACAAAAAACATTATAAAGACACAAAAAGCAGTAATGGTAAATATACTATTTAATAATGAAAAGTTGCATTTAGGTATCAGACAAGTTTCCATAATTCAGACTGTACTTTAAGATGACTTCAGTGGAAACCGCACACCGCCATCTTGTGGTCATTTTTTTTAACAATACTACAGCTTTTAGTTGCATCCCAAAGGCTACTGCAGTAAAAATGTGAGGTTTGGTAGAATTGTAAGGCTGCCTCGAGGTTTCATCCTTTTTAGAGAGTGATGTGTGTGGATTGTAACCCTGCAGTGGTGCTTGCTGTGGAGGCCTTGGCTGGGCTGCTTGTTGGGAAGTCCTTGCAGGAGATTGTGACCGACTTCCGTGGATTTTACCGCCTCCTGACTAGTGATAGCCAGATGAGATGGGTAAGAAAAGGTGCACAAGCACTCACTAATATGGTGTAAAGAGATACAGATAACCCTGAACAATGTAGCCCAGTATTTCTATTTAGAACAATCACAAAAGTCTTATTGGAGAATAACTTAAATGTCTTTTAAAATGCTGAATGGATTATCCTTCTTGCTTACTTGAGTTATTCACATCTTTTTATCTTGCCATGGATTCCTTTAACTAAATTTCTTAACTGATATAATAAGATATCTGGCATCTGTCTCCTCATCCAGACCACCATGAGTCATGATACCTATGGATCCAAAGATAAGAGCCACATAAATTCCATGTGGTTGTGCTCTTGAATCTGGGCTTTAAGAAGTAGTGGTCAGGTGCATGGAGCAAAAAAATAAAAGCTGGCTGTTCACATATAAAGAAAGCCATTTAGAATGTGTGCAAAAGGTTACAAAATGCAAAGTTATTAAAGGGGCAAATTGTAAAACTTTGCACACAAATCCTATTAAACACACTATCTACTGTCTTAAACTACACCTTTATTTCCACCAGGTCTTCACTTTGCTGCTAGTTGTTCTTTTTTGTGACCCACATTTTTGATGCATGATGCATAAACTCTTGTCTGAACCAGTTAGGCCCAGAGAAAGGAGTGATCCACCTGGCCACCGCTGCAGTCCTGAATGCTGTGTGGGACCTGTGGGCGAGAGCAGAGGGCAAGGTCAGACTGTTTGATGAGGCATAGTCAGCAGGACACCATTTCCTTCACACACATGACACTTTATGACTCGCCACCCGTTGTCCTCGTTTTCCCGCAGCCGCTGTGGAAGCTGCTTGTCGACATGGTGAGTTTCGTAGATGTTTGCTTTGTGCCCAGGATGTGATGGCAAGGGAAATAGCGTGTCTTATGCATGTCAATCCAGGATCCCAAGCAGATCGTCTCATGCATTGACTTCAGATACATCACCGATGTGCTTACAGAGGAGGAGGCTCTAGGTGAGTCCGGTTTGGGGCGTGCACGTGCAGCATATGTCGAGTAGTTTGGCTGCAGCGTAGTCAAAGCAACAGCCTCTTTCTGCTTCTCTTTTCTCATTCAGACATACTCATGAAAGCACAGGAGGGCCAGCAGCAGAGAGGTGAGCACACTAAAAGGAGTCATTAACTACAGGGCAGCGTGGGATTTTGCGGAACCAAACTGCCTCTTTAGAACTAACAGGAGTGCTTTCAGCCTGCATAATGGGTCCCTACGCTCCATGAATTCTCAATTAAAACACACTTCTCCTCGAGTGTTTATTACCTGTGTCGACTGCTTCTTTTGCCTCCCAGAGGGTCAAATGCTGAGAGAGGGGTATCCCGCCTACACCACCTCCTGCGCGTGGCTCGGGTACTCGGACCAGCAGCTCAAGCAGGTCTCTGTGCAATAAAATACATGTCATTCCTCAAGCACGACAAATCATTTTTCAAATAACCGCGGCAATTGTGTTTCTCCGAAGCTTTGCACAGACGCACTCAAAAGCGGTTGGACCAAGTTCAAGGTGAAAGTCGGTGCCGATCTAGAGGACGACATACGCAGGTGCCGCCTCATAAGGCAAATGATTGGGCCCAATAACACTTTGGTAGGGTTGTTTTTGCCCACACAGTTGTATTTACACCAGGAAAGAACTGTATACTTAAGTGTGTGTGCTTTTTTTTTTTTTGCGTTAGATGATCGATGCCAACCAGCGGTGGGACGTAGCCGAGGCCATCAGCTGGGTGTCCAGCCTGGCCGAGTTCAAACCTCTGTGGATCGAGGAGCCCACGTCTCCAGACGACATCCTGGGTCACGCTGCCATCTCCAAGGTGACGAAGAAGTTTGATTTTCCAGCTTTCTCCTGTTTCTGTGTGTTGAAGACATGGACACATTATGAGACAATGGGCCCCCGAGCAGACATTTAAAAGCCCCCCCCTTTTGACATTTTGTGTGTCTGTGCTCAGTTCTGTCTCTTTGTAGTTGTTTTGTGTCTTTTGCTCAAGACTGATAAAAGAGCCTTACCTTTGTTGTCGCAGGCTTTGGCTCCACTCGGGATCGGAGTGGCGACAGGAGAGCAGGTCAGAGCTCACGTTCTAGCACACTTATCGCTGTCTGATGAAATGATCGTTCATAGTTGGGTAACTTGCTTCCTCTCCAGTGCCACAACAGGGTGATGTTTAAACAGTTCCTCCAGGCGTCGGCCCTGCAGTTTGTCCAAATAGACAGCTGTCGGCTGGGCAGCGTCAACGAGAACCTGGCTGTGCTGCTGATGGCCCACAAGTTCCAGGGTGAATCCCAACAAATGACAACAATCAAACAAGAGTAATATATGGATCCCCAAAGCTTAATTTTTTTTTTAATGGAGCTTCAGAAAAGGGCGATCAAAAATATACCTGAATGCATCAGTCATTATTAGAATATCCAAAGTGTAATGTTTGAATCAAAAACATGGCTACACACTATACATCATCTTCCCCCATAGTGCCCGTTTGTCCTCATGCTGGAGGTGTGGGTCTCTGTGAGCTCGTCCAGCACCTGATCCTGTTTGACTACATCCGCGTGTCTGGAAGTCTCAGCAACCGGTAGGAGCAGGATTTAGTTGTGTCGACTGTATCTGATAAGCACATTATAATGCTACGTGGACTTCACTTGTTCCCGAAGTGCTTTTACAGATCGCACTCAGTCACACACACCGATGGTGGCGCCGCTGTCGTGGAAGGTGCTGGGAGCAACTTAGGCTTCATGTAGACAGGGGAAGCGTGGGGATCAAACCGCCAACCATGGGATCTACCTCCCGAGTACAGCCATCCCATAATGACCAGTGTTCCTGTTTTTGTCCTTTCCAGAATGTGCGAATATGTAGACCACCTGCATGAACACTTCACCAGTCCTGTGGTGATCCACGACGCCCACTACGTACCCCCCAAGGTAAGATGAGGTAGTCACGCCGACTGTAACTTTAAAAAATACAAAATTAAAAGCTTCCACGCTTAATGAATTAGGCACTTGTTTTGAGTACTGCACTTATCATTCCCAGGATCCAGGCTATTCTTGTGAGATGCTTGAATCGTCAGTGCAGAGACACCAGTACCCTGAAGGAGATGTATGGAAGCTGCACGTTAACAAATGAGGACTTTATCTTAAACACGAAGGCTATTTGAGACTTGTGATTCAACTGGGTTTAGTCTCGTTCAAATGGATTACACTCATAAACTGAAACTGCAAAGTGTAGCAGACCATCATATTCAGACTAATGAAATATTAAATTGTGTTTTGCTGCGAGGCCCCCGTTGGGTCAATGACGAATCTGTATAAATCAAGGTCACACAAATTAAATTTTTTTTATTTACAAATAAGATAGTATTTAAAATTAGGAAAATGAAACTGATCTAAGTGGCAGTTTCCCCTTCTAGCAATCAAACTTAGTACTTCAGCAGTACAGAAAGCATTTATTTTTTACGCTTACAACAGAAAAAACATTTCTGTAAAACCTAATGGGGTTAAAAGTGTCAGTTCACCAAAATCACAAAATAATTAAACCACTTACATCTTTTTTTGTGACTTGGATAAACTAAACTTTTAGAATGTACACATAGTCTTTCGAAAAATACGAGTTAAGGATGCATACTGTGCAATACAAATAGAGCAATGTGAAAACGGCACTTTCTACACCCACACACCACATGTGTCCCTCTTCACCATTAAAATTGGGTTTTTTACACAGCCATCTGCATCTTAATGGCGGGATGAGGGTTGTAGTCGCAGATCTCAAAGTCCTCTGCACGGAAGTCATCGATGCTCTCCACCTTTCTCAGGATCTTCAGCTTGGGGAAGGGGCGGATCTCCCTCTGGAGCTACACAAGTAGAGAGGTGAGCTTGTGTAAATTTGAAATCAAATCAGAGAACGTGGAGACCAGAAAACTCCTCTTTAACCCGACCCACCTGTACTTTGAGAGGTTCGATGTGGTTGAGGTAGATGTGAGCGTCTCCCAGAGTGTGAACAAAGTCGCCAGGCTGAGGGGGCACACGCATGTCGGGGGTGAGGTGATGGAGCGGCGCAACAATATGCACAGAATCAGATAAGAGCTACTCACCTTTAGTCCTGTGATGTGTGCGATCATGTAGGTAAGAAGTGCATAGCTGGCGATATTAAAAGGCACCCCCAGGCCCATGTCACCCGAGCGCTGGTACAGCTGACACGACAGCTCACCGTCGCACACGTAGAACTGACACAGGGCGTGGCAGGGGGGCAGGGCCATGTGGGGCAGGTCTGCAACAGCATGTAAGAAGACATAGTTTTAAAATAGGCTGATAGAACGTCACTACAGTCAAGATTTAAACAGAGCCCTGAAGCAGTCATTTTTAAATGCATGCTTCACCTTTGGGGTTCCAAGCACACATGATGATCCGTCTGTCCTCTGGATTCTTGTTGATGGTGTCAATGATCTTCTGCAGCTGGTCAACACCTTGTCCTGTGTAATCTGTCAAAGGAAGTGATACAAAAGGACCACTTATGCTATTGATCATTTGTAAATATGAGCTTGCGTAGATAAACACTTTCTCTGTGTAGCAACCAGAGAGCAAAAAAAAAAAAAAGCCTTTGTTACTGCACAGTAAACTGGGTGTGGCTGTGGCAAACTACCTGCATGCATGGTTGTGTACTCGGCACCAAAGTGCCTCCACTGGAAACCATAGACAGGTCCCAGGTCGCCTTCCTCTCTGTCTGTGAAGCCAAGGCTGTCCAGGAAGTCCCGGGACCCGTTGGCATCCCAAATCTTCACCCCTTTTGCAGAGAGCTCCTTAGCATTCGTTGATCCCTGGGACCACACAACAAAGACATATCGGAGCCCAACTCTGTGCATTTTGACACAAAACCAAAGCGCTGCTGCGTGTGATCTTAAAGGGGCAGTTCACCTCCTCAGCTACCATTTGATGTTTGTAGCCATATAGATATTTTCTGGTTTTGAGCTATTCACCTGAGATTTCTGCATCTGATCTAATACGGAGGGAGTGAGGTGCTCTAAGACGTTCAAGAGAAACAGTTTTCATAACAAGAGAAAGAGTTCCAACGTGGTGCGGATAGTTCAGAGTATATGGATATTAATAATGGGTCAAAACCTAAGCAATCAAACCCAAACCTTTCTGCGTGGCTATGTACCACGAGAGGAAAGTGAGAAAATATACAGATTTTTTTAAAACATGGGTGCATTGACCCTTAAAAAAAACATTGTGAGTCTCGTCTTAGCACCCTCACCTTGACAAACCACAGCAGTTCTTCAAGGATCCCTTTCCAAAACACTCTCTTGGTCGTCAGCAAGGGAAACTGGTCTGCAAACAGGAAACAGGAACATGTTGTCTGACATTAGTGAGAACATTCATTAATCCAAGTTGTTTCCAGTGGTGGAAAGTAACAGCACACTTGTTGTTTTTTTTAGCCTGACTGCTACTGGATTGATGTTTTGTTCCTTTCTACATAAAGACAAACAAACATGATTAGAAACCTGTAAAATTCAAACTTTGTGACTAAGATATGTGTGTGGCAAAGTTTACAGTTGAAAAATGAACGCACAAATGGACTCGTCGGCGCTCCCTGGTGGACAAACGCGCTTTCTAACTTACCACGCACATCTTTGGCGTGTCAGTGCTGCAAATACCTAGTTACCTAATGTCCGACCTACATACAAAGGAGTTAAAATGTGCTCCATCTCAACTACAACAGTAAAATCCTGCTTTTACATTAATGCACGAGTGATAATAATGAAGCTATATAACAGTAACGGTCACAATGGCCATTTGTTTTCTGATTATACTTGCATACTCTTGCTTTTCAATGCAGCACTTTTACTTGCAACGTTACTTTCAGCGTGGTATCAGTGCTTTTACCGCCACCGCTGAATTAAATGCCAAACAAAAGGGCAAACCTCGCAGACTGTATCTGGCCTGAGCGCCGAACACAGAGATGACTCCTGTCCCGGTTCGGTCTCCCTTCCTGCGGCCGTGCTGCATGATGGACTCGATCTGATCCAGGTACCCGCGTTCATCGCGGAACACGCCGACGTTCTTCACCTCCGCCGCCGCCGCCGTCTGGGTCTCTTCCTCCTTCCCACAGCCGCGCGTCCGGTGCAGCTCTTCGGCGTGTTTTCCTGACGTGGCGGCCATTTTTTTTTTTCTGGACAAACGCGGAGACCAGACACAGAAGTGTTGTGTGTTGATGAATGTCGCCACGGCCGAGTTTTCCCGCCTCATTCATTGGCTCCGCGCGTGACGTGACGTGAACAGCCAATAGTGGGCCGACGGCTGCTTCCGGGTTGACGAACATCTCGCGGGAGGAACTGGAAGAAGCGCGCTCTGCTTAGTGTCTTGTAAAGATTTTCTATTATATTAACTGAACGTCAACTTACTGTCCTGTGGTCTATATATATATATAGATAGATATAGATATAGATAGATAGATAGATATCTATAGATATCTATAGATATCTATATCAATATATATATAACAATAATAAACTTAGAAAGTACAGTACAACAGAAGCAGTATCAGTTAACACAGTTAAAATAGAATAAATATAGAATAATAAAATGCAAAAGGGAGCAATTTCACCTGCTCCAAACACAGGCGATTAATAAAGTGAACATTTTGCAAGCAGAATCATTTTGTTTACCAGATTTTCAAAATTGTTTGTGCTGCACAATGATAAAACAATGGCCTGTCTCTATTAATGTTGAAGCTTTATTTTTGTGCAACCATAAATACAGATTCAAATGTCAGTTTAATAAAATATGCAAATATTACATTCAGACTTGTGGTTTAGGACATCATTACATGAATTCCTAGAACGACCTGTGACAAAAACAACACAAAAAAAACAAAAGATTGGCTCCAGTAGAGTGTGCACACTGTTATTGCAGAAACATTTAAACATTATGAATTAAAATTAATAAGAATATAAGCTGTGCGTGTAAAGGTTTCGAGGTCTATACAGTTTCCAAGTTTTACAAAGATCAGCCTAATTGTTCCAGAATACTGTTACTGGGCTCTTTATTGAGCATCTGAAGGTAATGTGTGAACACTGGGATGTTCATCTTACTCCAACCCTTTGTAGATAAAAAAAAAAAACAAAAAACAGTTTTAACCACAAACGTTTGTAGGTGCTCAGAAGGTCGACTGAGTCCACACAAGCATGTCAGTAAACATAAATATTCCCATGGCTACAAATACCAGTGCTACATTCCACATAGATCCATTTAATCTTTTGATACAAAGTCAACGAAGGGTGAATTTTATGATCACTTTTCATTATAGCATATTGCATTTCGGCTCTCAGAATAAGATTAAATTCGTGTAAATGCACTGTATGCAGAAATGCAGTGTAAATTTGTAGGTTTCATATTATCACAATTCATTTAGCTCAAATTCAATTTGGAACTCTGCCAGGTGAAGCTGGGCGCCAAATAATGATCTAATCCACAACACTGCCGGGATCAATACCTTTTATCTGCTGTTTGTGCAGAGTCAGAGCCTCCTGAGCTAAATATTGGATGAAAGCAGGATCGTCCACCTCCAGCTCTGCTGGGACTGAGACAGTAACTGGGGCAGAGTCCAGTATGGTTACAACCACACTGCTGTCAGCTTTAGGTCTGATAGTCTTCATCTGTTGCTGTGGATTTACCTGAAAAATGAGATTTTGTCAGTTCTGATGGCAATACAACAAATAATTCTAAAACAACACCTAACAGGATTCTTGCAAGCCAAAATAATCATATACATTATTATGATATTATGTACAGAGTCAGTTATACTTTCAATAAACAGGATGAGGTTTGGCTTTGGGGTTTTAAGTCTTTTATCTGTGACAGAATTCAAATGACAAGAATATTTTGAATGCTGTTTGGCAAAGAAATTCACACGCTGCATGTAGGATCAATAGTGATCCCTGTTGATTCATCAGCCAAAGAGAAGCTTCACAACATCCCAAATTAAATACTGTAAGAAGTTAGACAAATCCACCATTACTACAAACATACTGTGATCACGCTGAAGAGGTCGTGTGGCCCCACTGTGCTGTTGAACAGCTGGCTGACCCAGCCGTACTTGTCATCCATGTTGCTGAGCCACCGCTGTGTGTCCGCCGTGTGTGTCTGCACCAGCTGCAGCCTGTCGTCGTACTGCTGACGGGAGGCGTTGAGCAGCATGTACATCTCCTCCATCTCAGAGTGCAACTTCTGGACACTGGGACACTCTGGGAGTACAAATGGTCATGTAAAGAAGCGTGCATCAATCCAGGTGAGTATGGTGAAGTCATCAACAGAATCACTGTACTACTATTTCAAACCTTCGACAGTAACACTGATTACTGATTAAGAGCAGACTATTCCATAGCTAAAAAGCTGTTAGTTCTATTCAAAATCAAAGAATTTCCAGCAATTATAATCTAAAAAGTGGTGAAATGATTAGTCTATTAATTTATTAGTTGTTCAACAGAACATTAATCAACAATTTTGATAATTGTTTAAGTCAGTTATCAAGCAAAACACTGGTTTTGTCTGTTATATATGAAAACAAAATTTTTTCTTTTTGACTTTTCATCCAACAAAACAAGCAATCTGAAGACATGGCCACTGGGAAAATGTGATGGGCATTTTCTGCCATTTTGCAGATTAAACGATTAATGAAACAGTCAAAAGAGACCATCAAGCAAATATTTCATAATGGAAATCATCATATTAATTGATCCATATTACTAGTCCTGCTGAATCTTGCACTCATGATGACTTTTAATACTAAGACTAGTTCACAAGATTAAGACTTCAATGTGAATGAGGCCACCCTGCTATTTGTGAAAGACCGTTTTAAGTGTCCCTCTAGGTAAAAAGATTATTTGAGTCAGAATCTGCATTTAAGGTCCAGATAGGAACATTTTCCAATAGTGCTCACTAATAAAAAAACATTTCTGCACCAGTTATTTACCTTTTAACAGATAATATTCACACGCCTCGCACAAACTTTGGAGCTGCCAGCACTCTGATGCTTGTCTGCGGAGTTGTCTGCACAGATATCTGCTCTGAGACTGCCCCAAAGCAGAAAGCGATCCTGTATCTTCATAGATAAACATACAATAACTGATGTTACAGTGGTGGTCATTATGTTAAATGAGCGTCAATACAAATGTGCTACGAATGACATCAGACACCTGTGCTCGGTTGCTGAAACTCCTCAGCTTCTTGTATCTCCTCAAATACATCAGCCACTGTGGAGCTGAATTCCTCCAGGACATTCCTCCCAAAGTCAGACACTGAGTCAAGGATGTGCTCCAGACCCAACGTCCTGAAGAAACCAGCACTCGAGCTGCCCTGCATGGCCGACACCGAGCTAGGCTGGACCTCTGTGGTAAAGGCGGCCAGGAAGGGGAACCCGAACACCTGTTGCATCTTTCTGACCAGAATGACGCTCTGGTTGTGCAGGAGGCTGATGTTTGACAGCAGCTGGCTGAACAACGCATCCGCCTGCAGAAGCTCCAGATCGCCTTCATCTTTTGCGACCTGGTTCTTGGCTGAGTTGGTGCGACCCGCGTTCTCCCCGTTCTGATCGAAAACATGCTCTGTAGCGTCCAGCTGGGCGGCCATTTTCCTGAAAAACTCCTTCACCTGCAGAGAGATTCATAGAGGAACCATCATGTTTGGACTCACAAATCAGTCTGGACTCTTATCATTTTGATGTTCTGAGACAGTTATAAAAAGCACACGGTCAAACCTTGAATGAGAAAGAGGCAAAGCCACGTCGACACGTAGAGGTATAGAAGGCCTTACAAGTATCTTCAAGACAAGGTCGACATTCCTCGAAGGAAGATTTGGTTACATCTTGACATTGCTGCTCAGCCTTCTCTAGTTTCTGCTCTGTTTCCTTGGCCAACTGCATCGCCCCCTGAAAGAACCCCAAAACAGAAACGTATGTCACAGATGCATTGCCTCTTAATAAGCCAGAGAGGATAAGATGCGGTTTGGGGCCCTGGCTCAAAGCCCCGTCTTTTATCTTGAAATTATACCAAAAATAACAGATGAATATACTGAGAGTTCATTTATCCAAACTGCAGTAAAAACAACACCCCGACTCCCTGAACGAACCTACTCCCATAGTCATTATTCACTGTCTGCTTTGAGGTTTCTCTGTGAGTCTTTGTGTGGCTTTTGCCTTTATGGGGCAGAAAATATGTCACGAGCTTCAGAATAATGCACAAAGACTGGCACGTAACTGCTCAACTACAGTGGTCATGTTCTGTGAAAGGTTATTGTGTTTAAACAAGCCCGACTTCATGGCATAGAGATGTGGGTTTCTTACATCGGGAATGATTACCGCAGAGACAGGGCACTTAATGGCAATCACAGAAACACGATTTTTATACCTTCTTTTTGTCACTGCTGTTTCTTAGGGCGTCCATAAGATGTCTGTGCTTCTCCCCTTTCTTCTCCATAACTTCCGTCACCTTCTTCACTCCGAGTAAAGCGCGCTTTATTTCCTCGTTAACATGCTGCTCTCCTGCTGCAGACAGCGCTAACCACAACAATGAAACACTGCAATGAAGTTCTGCAACCAATATTGGTAAGGAAAAAGTACATTTAAGTGTTTTCTGCTAACGAAGGCCTCACTTTTCAGCATGTCCTCGCTGAGTCGTGGAGAGTCAGCAGCACAGAGCAGCGCTTCAGTGATGCAAAGGATTTGAACAAGCAGCCTCTTCATCCTGCCTTGAGGTCTGTGAAACAGTGCGGAATTTACTTGTTATTCTGCTATGTTGCACCATCCAGCACCAGATCTTAATGCAAACAAAAAGGCATGCTCTGACTAATGTGCCTGTCATCTAACCTGCCACAAGGTGGTGCTGTTTTCTCAAGCATTTCAATGTAGAGGCCATTTAAAAATGAATACAACTTTAGGGGCAGCTAATCACCCCAGAGGACAAATATGTTCATTCATTAGCATAGAATCACATCAGTTGTAAAGCCGGATGAACATGAGTACCAAAAGAGATTGCCGTTCACTAAAGCTGCTGCAGTCAACTAATCTTTCCCGGGGTTAAGGTATCACATTACATAACAAGGATAACTGTTGAATTATTTAGTGTAAGTTAACAAAATTACAAAACCTCGAATCACGACTTTAATCTTTCCTTAGTAAATAAGTTGGAGTTCTCTTGTTCTACACCTGGAAAGGTGGACTGTGGACATTCAACGAGCAACATTAGCCAACTACACATATTAATCTCTGTGCACATGTATCAATCAACAAAATTAAAAGAAAAAGAAACTGGCACTAAATATGTCCTATTTGTAATTTCTTTTTACTGCTAATTCTTTTCATTAACTGTCACTGAAAACACAGATCGTAGCTGTATATCCAGTGGTCCATGCATGTATCAATCTTACTGGAAACTTATAACTGCATTTGATGTTACCTGTGAAGAAATGCCGCCTTCTACTGTCAAAGAGTGAATTGTGCTGCAAAGCAGAAACAAACAGCAAAAATAGTTTGAAATATTTACCTTGACAACTATGAAGACATCAGACACCAGAGGAAAAGCAGCAGGTTGTGCTGTTGGAGAGGCGAGGGTGAGGCATCTGCTTCCTCAAAGGATTGTTCTATTTTTATGGATCCACTCACCGGCACAGATCCTATTAGTGTGTTTGCATTATCAAGCCTTACGCGCGCAGCATAACTGCAGATCAGCTTAAGACAGGCTTTAACGCATGGTAAACATTACATGATCAATTGTTTGCAGGTCTTTCTCACTTAATTGTCTCCGACATACTCCAGAGCCCTACGCAGGTAAAACTTTCTGCTCTAATCTCCATCAGACAGACAGTAAGCCTGAGCTTCCTGCAGAGACCTGGCATACACTGGCATGGTCTTGGCTAAGCCACGAGAGGAGCAGGACGACTGCATGTACATGTGCAAATATGCATGCTAACAAGTTCCATTACAGGGAACAGCAAGTCTGTATGCAGGTCTGTCAGTGCTCCATTATTGCTGTGTGACTAATCTCACCACTATAGAGCCATTTCAGAGTCCTGCAAGTTCTTAGCTAACATAATCTAAATAAAACATCCATCATAGTGTGTCAGCACTGAATGAGACAATCTGAGTTGTTCTTATCGTGATATCTAAACATGGCAGCAGCGTGGTAAATGTGGAATTCCTGTGTGCTCTCTGAGCCCACTGCTGAAAGCCTTGACCCAGCAAATGAGGTCCCAGCCTCTGGATGAGGGCCAGCAGGAGCAGGGCTGTAAGATACCTGACCCTCAGCTGCTTTTTATCAGCTCGCCACGATCCCTATCTGAGCCCCAATACCAGCCTGCTGCTCCTAGTTATAGCCGACAGTCAAATAACAGTTTTGAAGCCTTTAGGAAAACAAGTAATTAGCCGCTTCATCATCTCAGCCTGGTCTGGAATCTAATATGTGGTGGACTGGGTCAAACCTGAGCTATTAGCGCTGGGCCCCGGGTTCGAAGGCTCTGTTATCCAAAGAAAGAAGAAAACCAGATCTGGGTTTGATGTCTGTGTTGCGTTTTATTTTAAAGCTCAGAGGATTTTTGAGCTGAAACAGTTGGAGTTAATCTGTATCTTTGTGCTGTAAATCAGTTGGTTTGAACGGAGAAATTGTAAAATGGATAACATCAGGGCCACATCAGTGACACTAACCTGTACAGTGAATACATGAGTGACTAAGGAGTGTCTAATTTCTTTGATGTAGGTTGCAGCTGTCTTCGGCCTTTGATCAGTGATCTGCATCTGCAGGCCGGAGAGATTATGGACACAGGAACTGTTGAAATTATCACTGTGTAGTGGTCTTCACTCTGCGTTGTGTTTATTTATAGAAGAATCGTACCCTCATTGATGATCAAGATGTTTATTGATTCATATTGGCCATCTGAAATCATGAGAACACAGACATCAC
>JAVQJF010045852.1:0-31927 GCA_036023855.1 Gadopsis marmoratus | reverse complement strand
GGTTCAACTGAGCTTGGCGTACAGATGTATTCTGCTGAGCTAACAGTCCACTTTTTAGCTTTGAGAGTTTGTCTGCTCGCATTTGGCCTTGCAAGTTACCATACTTGTCTTTGTGACGGGATTCATAGTGTCGGCGCAGATTGTATTCTTTGAACACCGCCACCGCCTCTTGACAGATGAGACAAACAGCCTTTTCTTTGCATTGAACAAAAAAATAATCATTTGACCACTGCAGGTTAAATACCCTGCATTCTGAATAAATTTTTCTCATACCTAACCTTTTTGCCATTATTCCGTTCTATTTGACAGGGGTAGTCTAGGATTTGCGTGGCCAGACTGAAAAAATAATCATAATGCATTTCTGGTATTGTTCAGGGGGCCGGGCCAAATGTGGAGGCGGGCCGTATCCGGCCCGCGGGCCTTAGTTTGGGGACCGCTGATATAGAACATCGCAAGTCGTTTTAAAGCACAAAAATACGATTTTAGCGACATCATGCCCAGAACATGATCATTATACACTTTCTTTTTTATTTATTATGTTACATGTGTCACGGAGTGCAATTACAGTACACTGTCTGTTAACATTATGAGATCATTTAAAAGAGAGAAAGAAAAGACAAAAATAGGAGCAGAAGCCTAAAATGTATTAATTTTACACCAAGACTTCTCCTCATTCTAATACTAACAGTATCAGATTGAGGGGGATTCTTCACTATAACCTACCAGGGACGTCTTCTGGCTCCTTGTCTTGATCCAGAGCACCGGACTCAGCTACTTCTTTAGCGTAGCTGAACAGCAAGCTGGCCTCTCTGGTGTCTGAGAGCAAATTATGGTTGAATTGGACTTCAACAAACTGACAATAGTCTACTTGCACAGCAGAAAGATTATATATTTTTTCTCTTACACTGTACACCGTGGGTGGTTGGTTGTTTTTGATGAATTGCACAATGGATAGTTATGTCAAAACCTGTGTTTTTGTAAACGTTGCTGTGATGTCTTACCGGGATTGACTGTGATAATGGTCTTCGAGTTAACAGTTGCTGCCATGCCGTTGCGAAAGCTGTCAAAACTAATCTTTGCATCAGCTATGAAGAGCACTTTGAATGAAGAATGGAAGTTAAAACAACAGTAAGTAATCTTAAATATAAGCATGCAGTTACATCTCTTCAGTACGGTATGGTAATGGGACATGACAGGCAGGCATAACAGTTAAATAAAGATTCATTTTGTGGCTGAGAATGAGCAGCAGCTGTTAACCTACCCGTCTCCTTGGGTATCAAAGTTTGCACGAGCTGAATGGCTTCTCTGTCCCAGCTGTGGGTGAACAGAGGTCAGGGAGTTACTCAGGGGACAGAACAGTGAAAATCAAACACACATGGAGTTCAGCAGCTTAATCTAAAGCTTCATGTCACCAAAATAAATTTGCGGTGACCTAAAGATACACGCCAGTGATCCAAGGGGCCAATGAGATGGAATGTGGCACAAATGCAACACAAAGTAATACATCTTTATTCATTTTCCAAATTAATAAATGAGCATGACGCACCAGATGAGAGGGAAGGAAGAGACAGAGTCATCAAAGAGCTTCACTTCCAGCCTCTGGCCTTTGCGTCTGTCTGAAGTGGTGAACTGTTTCAGCTCTCCCATCTGAAAAAATCAACAGAATCATCTGATGTTCCTATCACAATATCTTCCCTTCCTGTAAAAAAATGCAGCGACATGAAGAGCAGGGGTCTGGCCTCTCTCTGAACTCCGAGGCATGTCTTTAGGGCCGGTACGGAAAGTTGGTATGTTCCAGGCAAACAACAAGCATACCACCGTGCAACCACACAGCAAAAACCGACAGTGCAGTCGATTAGGCAATTTATAAGATACGAATTAAGTTAATATTTACAAACGTTTGCTATGCTTGATTTTCAGACTTGTTCTAACCGAATAAATATTTGCTCAGCATCCACACTCATTGACAAAAACATCCCACGCAATGCTTATCAGGCTTCCCACCCCGGCCTCAGTGACAGGAGCCGTGACTTTTCCGTGACTGACTTTCATATACTTCGGGACATTTTCTCACAACCCTTCTCTTCTTGTTAATGTTGTTTTGAAACTAAGGAAACTTTAACAGCCTATTTTCCACCATAGTTGTGCTCACTGTGGAGAACCCCCCCCCCATCTAATGCAATCAGTGTGTGTAAAAGTTGAAAAAAACATTTTGGTTTCTCAACGAGTATCAATTTTCCTCACATTCCTTGTTTGAAAACCTCTAAACAAATTTCATTACTGGTTTGAACCAGGTCTGATTCAACAACCAAAACTTAATTGGTTGCAATTTACGACTGTTGGCCCACCGAGATCTGGCCAACAGCATTCAAACTGATTGTGTTTTTAATAAGACTCAGTTGTAATATACCGTAAAACATGCTATGAATTTGAAACAAAGGGGGGGATTAAAAAAATAAAGTATTAAAACAACAAACCGACAACCCTCAGCTCACATGCTTTTAAAGAAAACATTCACCCTGAAACACTTTGATAAGGCAGCGATAAGGCATACTTTTCTTCTTAGACAAACAAGAACAAAGTTGTCTCATCACTTTGAATATTTCCTCCACAGCTACAGTCCTTGTCAAGAAGGGCAGATTTTAAATAAGTGCACCTGTTGTCAGTAAAGTACGAAACTTAAAAGAATAGCTCAACATTTTGGGAATCTTATTTGCTTTCTTGCTGAGAGCTGGATTAGTTGATACTACTGTCATGTGTGTACAGCCAGCATTCGGTTAGCTAACAAAGGCTGTCTACCAGCACCTCTAAAGCTCAACGATTAACACGTCATATCTTGTCCCTGCCACAAAATAGTCTGGAACATAACACCCCTGTAAAATTATGAATTGTCATTTTTACACTAAGGTTTTTGTACAGATTAAACAAGCGAGATACAACGTCTTAATGAGTGAGCTTTAGGGGTGCTGGTAGGCGGACTTTGTTAACTTTGGACAGATCCAGACAAGCTGTTTCCTCCTTGTCTCCAGTCTTCATGCTAAGCTACTAACGGTTACCATCTCACTCTAGACAAGACAAGTGTATTTCCCCAAATGTCAGACTATTCCTTTAAGACCCTCTTTACTGTTATACACAGCACACTACATCATTGTGTCTTTTACATTTTATCCACAGGAAAAACACGCAGGCGTCCTTATCGCGTCCTTTAATACTAGTGAAAGACCGTGGCCTTAAGGTGCCCTACCGACTTCACTGCAGCCAGTATATTTATCACTGTGCTATCCAGCTTCTGCCCGTTGGCCACAATGTCTCCCAGAGAGTAGAAATCTCTGGAGTCCTTCACTGGCAGGTGGAGCAGTGGCAGCAGCCTGTCGATGGTGTCCACATCAGCACACAGACGCACCTGGGAATGAGCCTCTGTCACCAGCAGCCTGTAGAGGCTGAGACAGCAAATGCAGGCCTTTGACACTGGCGTCATCAGACATTGCACATGGTTACGTCATATTTTACACAGCATTACACCATGTTAACCTCACTACATGTCTGCCATCTAAACGTACTGCAGGGTGATGATGGCTAAGTCTTCTAATCTGTACTGAAAGTGATAATTACCTTGGTGTTGTAGGACAGAATTTGTCCCCTTTCTCTGGGTCCTTGCTGGAAACTAAAGGATTTTCAATGACGACTGGAAAAAATAAGAAACAATTTGGTGCATAGATGTTAAGTTTATATTTTTGTATTAGTTTTAAAGTTATTCAATGTTTTTAAAACTTGTTACGACTTAGTTTTTTCTATTAAGAATTTTTGTGTAGCTTAATTTTCATTACACTAAAGAAAGGAAGTAAAGAAATACATCATTAAGATGCAGATTTTGCTGTAATTAATAATTTGACAACCCAGAGCAGTGACTTTCTAGGCTTAATTTGATGACATTCAAGCATTTTGGAGTAAACAAGACACTGGACATGACAAACCTTTCATTTTGTACTATTGTGACCTATTGATACTCAAACAAAATCTAGGCACGTCTCTGTCATTCCATCCAGTAACTAAAATCTAAAATTTTTAAGGCTTGTGGGAACTTAGAGAGTGACTTCCTCACCACAATCTCCGATGCTGAAGCTGCTGGAGAGCCCGATGATGTATCCATCGTTTCCCCAGGCTGTCACATTAATGAAGAAGGCAGGTGAGTCCTTAACGGTGAAGCCAAACGTGAATCTGTCTATACCAATATCTGAAATCCAGACATATTGTTTCAGTTTGTGCTGCAGTTCAGTGGAACAGAAGAGGAGAGAGAAGCTCAGAGAAGGGATGTTAATTCATCTATTCTCCAGAAGAGGGGGCTGGCATACAAGACACTGAAGTAACAGCTTCGTGCATTAACATAACAAAACATAACAAAAAAGATACTAACTTTTTCTGTCAGGAAAGCTTCTGACATCAGTTTTCCCAATGATGATGCCTGCCACTTTCTGAAAAACAGTACAAGGTAACGACAGTGTGCAGACTTTTTTATTTTAATAATTCAACACAACTTGCAAAACTGAGAAACACAGGTCTGAAATACATGCTGTTCCACCAGTGTACAATTACAATATTGTAATTATTCCTGGCTATTGGACACTGATTTAAGGGCCCCCTCTAAGGGCTGCTGCAAGAAGGAAAAGATTTTAAATTGCTGTAATTGTGACCTGACAATTAACTCACCGGATGAGAGAAGTTGGGATGCAGCTCAGAGATGGCAATGTAGGTCTGAGCGGCCATTTTGTTAATTCACAATGTAAATCCCTTTCCAGTCCAGTTTATACTACATTTACAGACTCTGTAAACTCAGGTAAAGCAAATAAAAAGGTGGGCGTTAACATTTGGGCTTTAATTCCACCTGGACAAAAAGTATTGAAGCATGTTCAGTTTCACGAGCTTACCTAAAAAAGCAGAGGACGTAGCGTTAGCTTAAAACCGACACGCACAGGTAACGAGGTTAGCCAGCCGACAGGACGCGAGGCTAACATTAGCTGATGTCACCTGTCATCAACAACATAGAGTGAGTCTTTGGAGGACGTTCATCACATTTGCTTACTGACAGTTCGATTAAAATAGCTGAATAACGTCTGCCGCGCAAGACACGTTGCTGCTTTAATTAGTCTTGTTTTCAGCTGTTTGCGCAGTTCGCTCCGAGTCTTCCCGCGGCAAAGCTCTGAGCTCACACGGTGCCTTCAAACGCAGTGGGAAATATCCACCTTTCAAGTAGCGCCATTCCGATAAGGAGGCGTTGTCACATGCGGATGGATGCGTTTTAGCAATGTGTTTAACAGTATATATGTATAATGTTATATATTAGGATATATTGCAGCCTAATTTGTTGAAATTTATTTTTGAAAGACTCTGATTGACTGAACAAATAAAAAAAAGTTAAATTAAATCAAAATGCCTGATGCATACTTTCTTATCCATATTCAGCTATAGCTATATAGCTATAACAGTACATTTCTTAATAAAAACAAAAATAATATAAAATCAACACATATGACAAATATGAATATCCTTTGGGTCTAGTAAATGTTGCCTATATCCTACAAGCCGGTATTAAAATAAAAGTAAAGTAATTTACATCACAACGGTCTCTGTATGTTTAATAAAACAACATGCACCAATTACCATTACTTTCTTACTTACTAAATCATTACATCTCTTAAGTCGTCAGTCTCTTGTTATTTTTGCTGTACAAGCTCTGTGCTGCTCAAGATTTAGGAGAAGCAGCAAAGGCCCTGATCTGTATGGGTGTGGTTTAATTTTAGTTACAGTTTTGTTAGAAGCCATGTATGAAAAATTCGATTATTTGACTATAATATTTTTTAACTCCATAAAAAAATGTACATACATTTATGACCTGGTAAAAAAATGTGTATTTGCCTATGCCAATTTAGACTCTTGAATGTGACCCTGCTGTAATTTAACATCTACTTCACTGGTTCATATTTTGTTAAGTGTATTTAGATGAGCTACCACCTACAACCATGATTAGTGAAAATCTTTATGACAAAACACCCTTTGCACAAATGTAATAAAAACAGCCCTGTATTCGCCTAATATTTTGGTAGACTTTACATGATGTTGCCTAGGATGAAATCTACAGTTTCAGTACAGAAAACATCTGTACAGCTGAGCAAACATGCATGAACTGGGACTGAACAATACAACTGCTAGCACTGATGGACCCATTGGCTGGAAGCTGTCAATTATACACACATTCCCCTCACAGAGATTAATACTCCCATACACACATTATATTTGTACACTATGTGAGTCATTTCTTTGAAAGTCTCTGCTGTGAAAGGCATCCCTGCACCTCAGACTTTGATATTACCGCGATAATCCATCCCAGTCATCAGTCATAGCACGGGATTTGTTCTCAGACGGCTTTGCTGAGATGAATTTGACAGTTTCCTGCTTTGCTTTGATAGCACAAAGCTTTATTTGACAGGGGATACCGTCTCATACACCTAAGCAGGAATCAAAAGGTGTAACAGTAAACCCTTATTTAGCCTCACACAGCCTTGTTGCCCTTCCACTGTGACTAATCCTCGCAGTCGGGCGTTTGGATCGGATGTCTCATCCCTGTGACTAATGTTGATTTTCAGGCAGTAATATGTCTGTTGGTGTCATTCTACGGTCAATGTGTTCCTAATCGCTGATAAAAACAAAACAAAACTGTGCAGTAGCAGCCAGAAAGGCATTAACACAACAACACAAAGTCAACAGGGTGCGATTACTCCTCTGCCTGCCTGGTGCGTGCTGCTCCATTAATGCTTTGATGGACTTTGTATAATGTGAAACTGGACTGATTAAATACATTGAACATTTACCTATGCAGAGGAATCGATTTGCTATTTGCACCAGCGCCTGGCTATTCGAATGAAACAAAATTTCAAATTCTAATTTCATTAGGTTGTTCTGACTACAGTTTGTGAGTCCATTAATCACAGCGGCACTGTAAAGCATCATCAGATAAATCAAGAGAAACTTACTTTTGGTTCAATGATTTATCCATAATGAATTCATGCCCTCTGTTAATGTCTCATCAATCATACTTTGATTCAATATTTGGTTGGTTCTTTTGAAGTGATTTTAATAAACTATTTGAAATTCTTTCATAAGCAGTCATATGGTCGTGCTTGTCGCTCCTGATGACACTACTTTATCTTGAGCCAAGCAGGAAGTACCTGCAGGGTGGCGTATCTGCAGGGCTGCAGACACACTCACTGCAGGAATGTGCTGTGATTGGGTGGCCTCTCTGCCGCGGGTCGGCTCCCTGGAGGGCTTGCAGGAGTCTGACCACTCCTCTGCTATTAATCCATCATCTCACTGTCTGTGTGTGTGTGTGTGTGACTGAGGGAGTGTGCCTTTGTGCGTGTTCTTTTCTGTAAATCTGCCATGCATGTAGGGTTGTGTGTATATCACACAAGCACGATGACTACAAAGTGCAGAAAACAGGTCCCCATATGAAATGGGTTAAAACAACTGCAATCAGAGGTGATAATTTTTGTGTTTGCCCCTGAAACCCTTCAGGTGTATAGTAACACACCTTCGGGCTTGCAGGCAGCCATGATGGAGGTCCTCAGCACTTGGTTAAGGTGATTGAGTTAAGAAATTTGCAACTCATCCATCTCAAATAAACTAAGCAGACGGTTCATTTCTGTGCTGTTCCTCATTGGGGATTCCAATACATTAATCAATGTCTTGTTGTGAACACATTTGCACACTCGCACACATTGGGCTTTGAATAATGAGACAAACTTCATTTGGAAACACAGGTGTCATTCAAACATCACATTCAAAACAGGTTTCATGAAGAATGTGACTGTTTTTAATAGTTAAGCTCTCTTCTCTGTGCCCCAATGTTATTGTGTTATATGCTATATATGTGAATGCTGTAAATTTATTTATTTTATTGGGCGATTATATGCGTTAACTGCTTTGTGCTGCCATTTTGGCCAAGCTGCTCTTGTAAAAGAGGAAATGCGTCTCATGAGACTTCCTGGGTAAATAAAGGTTAAATAGCAAATGTACAATAAGGAATAAAAATAAAAATACAATTTACTTTATTAAAGTAGGTGACACACACACACAAAACAAATGCTCAGAATAACAGGGCTCTTTTTAAACCCTTAGCTCATAGTGCCTTAAGAGATTCAGACTAAAGGCGTAAAGGCGTACCACATAAAAGCACTCACTTTTATTGATGCCAATACAAAGTGAACCCCTCAACAATAAGGTATTTCTCCTTTTCTTGTCTGGTTATTATATTATTGTGGTGGAGAATAACAACATACATTCACTTAGTTCAATTCTGGGACAAATATTACTACATTTACACACACAATTTTTATTTGACAACTATAATGACCAGCTGCTTTCCAGAACACAAGATATGATGCACTGATATGTATACCCAATAGTATTTTAAAAAGTTAAATCAGCCTCACCTCACCCAGCAACATTAAAATTCTGCTTACATGTTAATGCACCAGTACGAACACTACCCAAAAATCCAAAAATATGATATAACATTATATAACACTGACAGGAGCCTTTCTGTATCGGCCACCAGTGTTTTAACTTTTGTTCTTGTACTTGAGAGTGAGTTTTTTTTTGTCCAGTGGACCTCCATGATGGCACCAGACAGGAGATTTGCGGTTCAGCTGCACACCGAGTGTAAAACACAAGAACAGAGGAGCAACTATAGACCCCAGTGACTGCTCAGAGGCATGGCAACACAGAGACAACACAAAGCCAAGCCCAAGTCAATTTAGAGCAGCAGGGATTGAAAGGATTTGACAGCTACATACTTCCTCTATAGCTTTCTATGTTCCTTCTTTGTCTCACAACTGACCTGCACAGGCTCGTGGTCTGATGTAAGCGACCATTTGTAATCAGGAACTCTTAAAAGCCGGTGTTTACAGTGGTATCTCCATATGTGATGTACCAAGAAACCCTACACACTGAGGTTTTACGCTATTGTAATTTTCTGTACAGGAAGCGGGAAGACAAGTTGTAGTATTTAGGCTGGTTAAGCAAAAGGTTTTAGTTCACATGCAAGCATGCACACACACATAGACAATAGATCGATTGTTAAGAATGCAATAGGTTAGTGCACCAACTCCTGCAAGACATATTCAGTAAGGATCTAATGGAACCAATCATCATTATTTTATTGAATCCGATCATTAAAACATATTGCTCTGTATGAGCAGTGCATGGTGAGCAATGTCTTGGCACGGCCCGACCTTCTACATCCAAGTATAGCTTTTGCAGTAGTTGGCAGCAGCCTAGGCAGTCTTTATTGGCTTCCAGAAGTGGAAGACGTCCAAACTACAAGTATGTGTACACTATAATTTCCCTGCCACCTGTGTGACTAACTATACTGTATAGCTGCTGCACCATTGGGTCTGCTCACAGCCTCCATTGAATCCAGCTGGGCTTCTGGTAGAACAATGCACTCTGTCTCCTCATCCCCATGTCCAGTGAGAGGGCTGGTGGTGGTGGCAGCAGAGGAAACCTTAAATGATGTTAATAACATGCTGTTGAAAAGCAGCACAAAGAAAAAAATCAGTGGCATGCATGATGTCAGCGCTCATTATGCCACCATACTGAGGTAACGGGAGGAACACTGTGGCACTGGTCATGTGCCACATAGTGCTACGAGTCTTCTTGTTTTGCAGGTCAAACTTATACTTGAGTTAGACAGGAAACACTACATGACATAAAAATGAAAACTGACCGAGGGGGAAACTTAAAGCGACCAACTCTTTTCAGCTGTAGTGTGCTTTCGGTGAATATTTCCATGCTGTTGCCGGACGTAATAATGAATGCTGTTTGGATGCAGATGTCGTTTGGGCCCTCCCATGCCACCGTCTACACAAAACAGGTACCGCCACCTACACACCCAGCTCAGGCATGTTTTCTATCTTCCTGTTGTCTGTCTTGCACAGTTATGGCCAACAGTGGGGGTATTGTTTACACTCATCCTGAATAAGACTTTCTGTGTGTAAGTGAATGAATGTGCGCAGGTTGCGGTTTGTGGCACATGTGCACATACGTAGTTTTTAGTATCGAGCTGCAGAGCATCACTCAGGTCAAACTTTTTATCCACTCAGACGAAAAATCCCACCTGATCTACTGCCACTGTCAATTTAATGTTACCCAGAGACATTTTCATCCATTCATCATTTTAACTGTGGAAAAACCCAGAGCTGTATTTCAGCTACATCAAAGTCCGCCCTGCTGTCCCAGTCTATCGCAAACATCTTCACAACATCCAGTGTTGTAGTTCCTCTCTGACAAGCCCTGACAGTAATATCTCGGTCCAGATTTGACCCTAAGAGTAATTTGTTTTTGAAATAATAATAAAAAAGAAAATCTTTGAAGTGTTTTTTCTTTCTCAAATGAGGGGAGAAACACATTTCTTCAATTATTACCGAGTGATATATGAAACAGAAGCTTTCATTTCGTTTGCCGCATGTGTTCCACTGAACAATGAAATCATTATATTCTGGAGCATCGCCCCGAAACGTGGTACAGAGCAGGACACAGTTTCACGCTACAATGCCATTTATGAGCTGATTGTTAAATGAGTTCAGTGTTGCTTTGTTTAGGTGCTGATTTTATGGCATGTGGGACTGATGTTCTGCGCAAAGCGTCATCTGTATGGCCTCAACATATGCAGACAAACTGCTTTTCTATTATTTTTAATGGAATATTGCATCAGGAGAGTTTCATTAGAGAGTCAAATATGCAATGTTTGAATAACAGTGACACCAAGTCTAGTAAAATGCTTACTGTTTGGAATATAAAACTCATTATGGTGTATTATTGGACTTACTGCAAGACTTTGACTTTCCAAAGATTTAGGCATTAATCGGTTGTATTTTTTTTCCAATTGTGGAATGAACACACTGGAATTTTTGTCCTCTAATTTACTGGGGCCATGGTTAGAAATGCTCAGTGGACGTTCAAGAATCTCATAATAACAATATAAAACAAAATATGAATGATCAGAGCTATGTTTCTATGCATATCCTTTGTTTATGTTCATTATGCGATTATAAGTGTCTCTATTTTTCTCTTCCTCAGTTTTTCCCTTTTGCTTATCATAGTTATGATCTGTTCTCTGAAGGATTTGGTACGCAGAATGACAACCAGATCCATTTCATATTGCGATTTCTTAAGATCTCAAGGTTATTCTGCTCATTGACAAGAGATCTCTGCTGTCTGTGCTGTACACCATGTGCTACTGCTCAAAGGATGTCGAGGACAGTCATTAGGTTTCTCTGTTGCTTGAGCTAATGTATCACATCAGTCAGAAAGCCCAATAATCTACCAGGAACATCACAGCACATTTGCATCTGATCTGTAATTTTACGAGATATCAATCCAGTCTCCAGTGAACCATCAAATATTTAACATACAAATATGAGAGTGGTGCCGATCTCCTCTAACTCTCTGGCAAAAAGCGAATGCGGTAAGCATTATTTTAATTTATTTGACACAGTTGTTTGGCCTGTAATAATACAGCAAGCAGCTGGTTAGCTTAACATAAGCTTTGCACATAAGCCCCAGTAAAACCACAGCTTGTCATTTATACACTTCAGTTTTTGTAAAGATTAAACTAATGAGATATAATGTGTTATTTAGAGAGCTTTTAGCGGTGCTTTGGACAGAGTCAGGCTAGCTTTCCCCCCTGCTTCCAGTCTTTATGCTAAGCTAAGCTGGCTGTAGATTCATGTTTAGTGTACAGACACGAGAGTGGTATCTATCTTCTCATCAAACTCTTAGCAAGAAAGCGAAAAAGCGGGTTTTTCCAAAATGTTGAACTATGTTTCAAGCCAACGTGAAGACATCTGATTGACAAAATCTCACTATTCTTTACAGCAAGTTTAATGAACTGCTGCTTGCACCCCTAATGAATTATGTTTAATATGACTGTACGACAGATGCAGGAGAAATGCATCAAGGGTTCTACAAAGCCACTGCAGGAATGGCCATGATGAGACTTGCATTTCAGCACTGCACTGATGCATTAGGCGCCTGTAGGAGCGAGCCATGCTGCTCTGAACCCATATCCTGTTGGATGTCACTTGCAGAAGCCTTCTTCAAACCAAACTCTGCCATTAGGGAAAAGGCTCCGTCTCATCTGTCTCTCCCAGTCCTCTCTCCTTGGGATGGTACTAACATCACATATGGAAGACATCATGCTGTTACAGAGCTGCTCTCCTCACCAAGCACTAATAACAGTGTGGCTATGGGTTTAATAAAAAGGAATGGAACGAATTATGGCCCCATCCCAGCCAGGCCCGTCATGTACTGCAGTGCATTAGCGTGGCCTCAGCAGCCAGTCCAGACCAGCAGAGACTGGGAGGGATGACAGAGAGGGGGTGGCGGGGGAATGGTAAGGGCCAAGCTTCCCAGCAATAAACAGTCAGGCTCTCAGGGTTCGATGCTGCGGTGGAGAGGGGGAACACACAGAGAGATATATAGAGAGAGTAAGCCTGTGGGCAGCACAGAGGCAGGTCCTGCCAGGGGTAATGGGACGTCAACAGCAGTTTGACAAAGGATGTTAAGCTGAGTCTTGATTAAGATGGAAGTAAGAGTATGTCATGCTCAGCTAAATGAGTGAAGACATGGGAACGCAGGGAGTCTCTGGGGATTTAACAGTGAAGAGCCCATTGAGAATAAGAGGAAAACAGGAAGATGTAGAGCTGCAGGAATGTAAAACTGGAGACAAGAGAAATTAAACTGAAGGCTGGGGTGATTAACTTGCTGAATGAGTGATTGATCAAGTTAAAATAATAGGCAAAAGAAGAATAGACCATGCTCTACTTGTTGATTTTATATAAAATATATATAAAAGTCCAACGGAGTCACAAGAAAAATGAAAGGGGTCACAAGATGAGGATAGGGAAGAATTAAAAACATGTTCTGCGACACAAAATGTTTGTGTCAGACTTTTCTATAACCTTTGGTATTTTTTTTGGCTAGTTTTACCTTTCTATGTCTATAAAAATCATTCAAATTCCCGTGCTACAAATGTGGTGGGTTGATCACAAGTATTTTTCTTAAGGGGACACAAGCCTAAAAGGTTGGGAAGCGCTGCTTTAGGTAAAGGGCTAAGACCAACTAAATTCACGTATAAGTAGGGTGAGCACAATATCTTGTTACAATTTTTATTTGACTGAATCGATAGCAGCAGCACACACAAATGGGGCAGGCACACACGCACTCATGCATTGTTTGGAGTCACAAGCAAGTAGGACAAGCACTCACACATTTTCTTCAAGAGTTGGTCTCTTTATTAAATCCACAGTGTGGGTTCATGTCTCATCTGTATGTGTAAGTGAACTGCTGCTATTGTTTTAACCAAAATATAATTATGAAGAAAATGTGTGAGTGCTTGCCCCTACTTATTTGTGAGTTAAAATAATACTTTTGATGCCATCTGAATATAACTTCTGTAGAAGCCAGTCTGGCAGCCCACAAGTGAGCTAGACAAAATAACAGAAACACCTCATAATATATTACAATAACCATGCAGTAAATACCAGTTTAGTAAATCTAGTAAATCTAGTTAGGCATTTAGTGTCAGATAGAACCTTCTATTTTATTTTATTTTATTTTATATGACATAGTTGTCTTGACACTTACAGGGAGCCTCTCAGCTTGACATTTCACCTCTCATGGTTTTCGCCACAGTGATCACCATCTTAATGGCCGTATTGCCTCCCGTATATTTACGCAAATGTGAAAAATCAATCAAGCCTGAGTAAGAGAACGACAGAGCCGACGAAGACACGAGCCGAGCGGTTGGTGGTGAAAGTGGGTGCTGGCGCTACATGGGTGGGCAGCCCTGGCTCTAACCCTCAGCTCAGTATGCGGTGACATGTCTGTCCTTATAGGTCAGCTGCCAGCGCAGGAGATAACAGGTTAGTTCAGACCTACAGCAATGCAAGGGAATCCTAATGGCTCCATCAGGACAAGTGCACCCTCTGTTATGTTATATTCCATCCTCTGCGTTTGACCTGTATGTCACTGTCTGTAAAGGCTGCAGACTTATATTTGGCCAGTGACGGTCTGGGACTGTCGGAGTTTAAATACAAGAATTTTGCTACTGTCTCCTGCACCCATTTACTGTGTTTGGTCACTTGATACAGACCTCACGGTCTGTGTCTGTCTTTAAAACAGGTTTCATTAAACCTACGCAGACGTCTGTTATATTTGGATTAGGAGACACCAGCTTGCCTGATTTGCTCTCCCACTCTCTTTTTGGGACATTTATTTTTAATTCCCCTTCAATGTCAGTGACGTTATACTTTGGACCACCAGAGTCGGACTTCTGGTGTTTCACTCTGGACTCGGGATCCCATACCTATATGTAGGAATAATTACATCTAGAAGGATTTTCAATGAAAGGACTCGATGCTGCTCAAATGCCACTGCACGCTGTTTTCATGATGCAGAAAAAGTACTGTCGCATAAAACCACCATTTCATATTAGTGACCTGAAAGCTAATTCATTTTTAAAAGATCATTTGGGAAATATCTCTGCTTGTTTTTTCCCCCCCAATAACAACTAACATATGTGAAAATGGGGACTCCTTCGTGAATAAGTGCCAATGCAGTCCCAATATTAACAACAGTCAGTGTGTAATTGATTTCCTTTAGGCTTCATGACTACTCCAGTGTGTCAGACTGCTCAGCCCCAGCAAGCCCCAGCAAGCCGCAGCATGGAGAGCGGCCGTTCTGAATGAAATGGCATGTCAAGTTGGCCAAAGATACATTTGCCTTGTAAAAAGATATATTAACTCAGACATGGGTGGTTTGCAGAGATTCATAAAATCACATACATCTGCTCACCATCCTTGTAATTGTCGATCCATCAATATCATATTACCTGGTCCTTTAGCTGCCTATTGATCATGCCTGCAGCGGCTGTTCATGTGCTGGTTACGATGTGCTCTATTACCTGTGTGTTAGTGTCAGCCACTCAGCTCGGGGTGGCGGATTAGACTGTGTACCATGGGAGGTTGGGGGTGGGAGTGGGGGTGGGGATTATGGTTTGTCCAGATCTCTGGGAATGTGAAGTGTCTTTGGTACAGATGGATGTCTTATGGCCTTATGGAGCATGTTATGGTGGCCTGCATAGGATACATGGATTAGGTTTTGACAGGTATGGATTTCTAAAGGCTGATACTGAAAGTGATGGTTTTGTATTGAAGGTGGCATTTTATTCTAACAATAATTTTATTTTAATATGACCATTACAATACCACAAACAGCACAGAGTATAGCTGTGTCTGAAACATTTTCTATTGAAACCACAATTTACTCTATAGTCAGCATCAAAATAAGATATTGGACACAGAATCACCATTATTCTGGGCCGCCAGACAGGACAACACAGGTACAGTGTTGCACGATAGAACCTTAATTCACATTTTAAAGCAAAGGTGAAGAATTGCAGTATGCATGCTCACAATTACAATGCTAACATGCTGATGTTTAGCAGATACAATATTCACCATGTTCGATTGTTAGCACCCAGGGGATTAATTCTCTGGGAACCGAGGATGTCTGTACAAACTCTCATAGGAAGACCGACTGACATTGCCATTCCTACAGACGTGGTTAAACCTGTACATGCTCTCAATGCTACACTTTTTATGGGCACTAGTGTTCCAACACTCAAATGAAATGGTAGAAAGGACAAATAGTGCACTACATAGGGAGGAGAGCATGACTTTGGTCACAGTCTGGAACAACCTCTGAACATTATGTTAGACTTAACTGTCCACTGAAACCAAACTGTATAGATGAAATTCTTTATTTTAGATAACTCAGGATGCCCTAGCAGAATGAGGACGTCACGATTCATCCCAGAAGCTGAAAATCTTCATCATATCAGTGAGGAATGACAGTGACTCATATCTGATCATATCAGATTGTTTTTTAAAGGTCCAATAGTATTTCAGTCTATCCGTGGATTGACTATTCCTGTCTGTTTCCAAGAAGTGAAGGTTCACCTCTGGACAAGACCAGACTTCATGATCCATAACATATCTTCTAGTATGAAAAGTAACCTTTATAATGGAACATGTGCAGCTGTGTCACTGCTTATTTCACCCGTTTCAAAATCTCTAGACAGCGCTATGTGTCTACTGATGAATTAGGCCCATCAGTAACATCAGTGCAGTCATTTCAAAGAATTCAAAAATAATGACATTGGTAGTAATGTTTGTCTTTCCAGCCCCTTCTCATCGTCTGAATCCTACTTAAAGTCATTAATGGTAATTTAATGGAAATGTAATTTTTCTCTTTGTTAATTTCTGGTTTGTCTTATCCCTCAAACCAAAGGACGTCAGCCTGATGACGGAGCATCTGCCTCAGAGTGACAGAAATGGCAAAATGGCGATTGTGGCCAGAAAACAACAGCATATTTTAGAGTTGATGAAGAGTAATTATGACTACTTTGTCAGTG
The DNA here is from genome assembly GCA_036023855.1 of Gadopsis marmoratus. Lineage (NCBI taxonomy): Eukaryota > Metazoa > Chordata > Actinopteri > Centrarchiformes > Percichthyidae > Gadopsis > Gadopsis marmoratus. The sequence goes on along the minus strand of JAVQJF010045852.1, from coordinate 15,396 downwards.
CCTTCGTTTCATACCACTTTTTTTATTGATGATTTAAATTGTGAATGATAACCACATCTGCTTGTGGTTACAGTTGGTGTTCTTCTATCTCAGCTCGTAAGTTTCCTATCACGAAGGGAAAGGAAAAGAAACATGTGTAATGTGTGTGGCCAAAGATTTCTATTTTTCTTGGGACCTCTCGTCTCATTTCTCTCCACAGTGTTGAATGCCTGACCTGAACACTGGACCCATTCCCTCTTTCTCCAGCCCTGTCTAATTGCCCTCATCTCATCTCCTTTGCTCTCCCTCTGTTTCTCAATCATCCTTTGCCAATCTGCGCCATCTGCATCTGCATGAATCTATCCCTATCTCTTCCTCTATCTGTCTCTGTATCTCTTCACCCATCTATGCAGCAAAACTAGTGTCTGTAATTCATGGGCTGGTGTGTGTCTGTGTTCGTGTTTTCTCCTTGTGTGTGTGTGACATGCTTCTTACAGAACTCTGGCCATAAATCTCTGACCGCGGTGCAGCCTCTGAGTAAAGCGCTCTGATATTAAATAATGAGAATCAGGGAGGTGATATGGTCCCCTGTCAGGCCCCCATGGGATGAGATGTGATATTGTTCCCATCTCTTGCTCCAAAGTGGGAATTAACTGTAGCCTGGCTCCCAGCAGTACACAGGAAGAGGACACTGGCTCCAATGTGCTCGGGTAATCACTGGAGATAATAAAGCTTAATCATCTTTTCTCACACTGACAAATAATATTTGTTCAGACTGAGATGCTGACCTTCAGTGAGCAGTGAGTCAGCATAAGTACACTTTGACCAATATGAGTTTTTGGAAGGAAAATAATTCTAATATGTATTTTAAAAAGCACCGATGGACAATTGTAGGTTTATGTCCGTCATGGTCTTGAAAAGAAGCGACATGCACTTGATAATGTTATAAAGATGGACCAAAAGATGAAAGATAAATATATGAGTGAAATAAATTAGTATGAAAGTATCAACTAACTGGTGAAATAAGAAAAAAAAAGCTTTTACTTTTAACCGATTGAAGGTTAAAGGAAAAGCATGAAACCTTATATTTGCTTTTACAATTTTTTTTAACTGTTTAGCTAACAATCTTATTTATTGACGTATTTAGTTATAATTGTGACTTGTCTGATGACCTTTTACTGCATCTTTGCTCCATAGAATAGCCTCTGAAATAGCTTTTAAACCCTCTTGAGGCACTAAATCCATCAACTGAAACTAAAAGAATAATGAAATAAAAAAGTTTAAATATTTGTAGCTTAGCAGCTAAAAGGACCAACCGTCACACATAGTCAATAAAAGTAATTGATTGTAAAAAAATAAAAAACACCCTAACAATTAAATCAATCAATAAATGTATGAATAAATTAAAAGATGGAAGTAAAATGAAAAGAAATACAGTTTTCCCAGTTTCACTGTTGTCACGAATGAGCCTCTAATATAAGTTTATAACTTAGCCTTTAACATAGTGCCTTTAATATAGTGCCTGTATTAAATATATTTTTAAAAATGAACAGTATCAGTAACTGTATCTACAGGACATACACGTTGACTCACAGTGGATTACCTCACACTCATGCAGAAAAAAGTTACAAATCACAGATCACTTGCCTAAGAAACTGAAGAGAACTAAAAAACAATAACAGCAACAGCAGTAGCAATAATATCGACGAGCAGGAGTTTTTTTTTCCCATAAGAGCAGGAGGTTTAACTTTTTCCTCTCTGCATCGTCCCCCGAGCTGCTGAAAGACGATCAGGTCCCCGAGGACATTCTCCTTCTCCTCAGCGGGAGTGAGAGGAAACTCCATCTGACCTGAGAGAGCCTTCAGAGAGAGGCTTCAGTGTGCAAGGGGAGACCTGGCTCCCCAGACATCTGTTATGTGGACTGGCATCTAATTTACCTTTTGGTGCAGAGGGAAAACCAAAGGACAGGAGGGAGGTGGAAGGGAAGTATAGGGTTGGGACTGGGAAATAGAGGTCTGTATGTGTGTGTTTGTTAGAGTCCATCTTTGCCACTGCACTTACACCTGCATGTGACATTTGTTACACAAATCGATGCATCATGAACTCAACCTACACAGCAAGTGATAATACCTGATTGATCGGAATAAGCAATAAAGATAATACCATGACTGTGTATGGAAAGACAAACAACTTCAGCAATGAAGAACAAATCACAGCCCCACACACTTTCAATTACAGTCCAGACACACAACAAGAAATGAGAACTTGGCACCACGGATGCTGTGAAACGAACAACATACAACAACAGCGAAATCACAGGTACCAACTTGCATTTTTGCAGCGTGTGTGCCAACTGAATTGCCTGTGAAGTGGTGAGCAGCCTGGAGTGCAGGCCACAGAGCACAGGATCCAGAAACAGCTGTGTATTGGCAGGCCGCTCACATGGAGTTACACACCGACACAGCAGGCTAATGAACACTAGGTGGGGGGTCATCCAGGGCTCTTAGGTGAACTGCAACAGTCTCACGTCGTCTCATTCTCATTCTAAATACATTCGAAATGATTAAATGATTTCTTTAACAAATGTTTAAAGCCTTAGTATATCAAATTATTTGCTGTTTTGTTTTAAGATTTACGGTCAAGTTGAACATAAATAAAATCAAATTTAAATATTTTCTTTTTGTATGAATAACCTTATCATCTTTTCCTATGATCCACTTAAATTCTGGGTTTGCTCAAAGGGCTACCACTGAGCATATTGTTTTATATTTAAATGATCAACAATGACCAATTAATAATTAATAGCCACAGTTCATTATCAAAAATAATTGCTTATCCCTAGTAGGACAACCAATATCTCTCTAAGAATCTGCCTGTTTTGGGAGTTTTACACACACACTTTAAGGGTCAAAGGTCACCCACAGATACTACTTGTGTGGTCAGCTTCGTTAAGTGTAAATGAACCTCCCTGTGGGCAAGTTGTCGGCTGTGCGTTCTACCTTTTTTTCCCTACCTACAGCTTCTTTTTTTTTAATATAAGGCAACCTGTTTCCTAACATTATTCATATAACACATTAAACTCAGCTCCTTTAATCTGTTTATCTGGCTGTTTCTCCACTTTCTCTGTCTCCTTCCTTTCCCGAGATGTTAAATGACTGAGCCACCAAACATCTTGGATCCAAGACAACACAAAACCTCATTGAACTGGCCCTGCTGAACATATGGTGGAATCAATGAGAGGGCCCATTCATTAAGCAAACTGTCATCAGGAGGCCGTTCAAATGGAAAATAGCATATGCGAGCATGTAACACAGGAACTTGGATTCAGTCCCAGTGATTTGTAATTAATGTATGGTAGATGTCTTTGTTCTTCCCTTGATTGGCTAATTAGAGAGGAAACTCGGGTGCAAATCCTCTCCCCTTTGCTGGAGGAATGTGGCTCTTGCAGCCAAAACCAAGTGTTTTCTCCTAATTTGAAGCTTGCTTGTCAAAGCAGAGAAGGCCTCATAAACCAATCACAGGCTGTATGATTTGGCGTCCATTTAGGCAATTATGATAAACAGCAGGACTGAGAGTTTAAAGGACACCTTTTTGATGTTCAAGGCTTTGATTGCAGTTCCCGTTTGAGATGACCGAGTTCTTGTTAGCAGGGTGAGTGAGTTTCAACAGTCGTCTCGCACTCAGCAACTGGTCTTTTCTGCCAGTGAAGTTCCTGCCATGGGCGTGTTTAAAAAATATTGAACTGCACAGTTTCAAAGAAGGGGGGCATTTTACATTTTTAAAAATAGTAAAAAAAGTGTACAGACTCAAGCTTAAAGACCTGGCAATAATAAACGTCACATTTCTAATATTATTCAGTGAAACAAATGAATGCCAAGTCAACAACTTTAAATATTCTAATATGAAACTACATAAATAAATAGCTGCCGTTTGTAACTCCCAATAGCCTACAGGCAATGACAGATCATGAGACAACGGCCCACTAGATACATGTAAAAGGTCCACCTGCCCAGACTGAAAAAGTCACAGTCTGTTCTCCTTCTTTGTGTGTCTTTGTAGTTGTTTTGCGTCTCATTGTAGTCATTTTGTGTTCCTTTGTAATTAGTCTCTTTGTGGTCATTTTGCATCTGTTTTTATCTCTCTTTGTGGTCATTTCATCAACAGTCCCCCAAGGTTGTGAGCTGTGTATTGCAGTTGATTAGTAGCAGCTACGCTTGATCCTCCATTTTATGATGCCTCGCTTGTGCTAAAATGATCGTGGTTTCTACAACAGAGGTGCATGTTTTGATGCGTGTTAGCCAAGAGTGCCTCAACTTGTGACAGAGTCTTAACCTAATAATTATCTGATAATTATTTCAGCCTGTGGCCAGTCCCGGGCATTTAGCGTCTGGTGGTATATCCTGAGAAAGAGCTTTTGGTTTCTGGCAACATCGAATAAGTAGAAGATATGGATTGTTAGCGCTTAGAACTGAAGAATGCAGATAAGTGTCAGACAAAATGTGATACATGTTAATAAAGGATCTTCGTGCTGAGAGTTAAGGTGTCAGACTCAGGTATATCTGGCTGACAGCAGACTCTCCCTCTTCCTCACACTTTCATGCTTTGAGGTCAAGGGGGCAACAGATAACTCCTCCTCAAATAACCACCAGGACACATCCCACCCACAAAGAAATCACTCTGGTGGGCAGTTGTTTCATTAAACCTGTGCTTCTTTTAAGGTTACGTTACACTGAGTGACCTACATTTCAGATTGATATATTATTTTGTGTCTGATTGAAATCCCACCACAGTCACACAAACATAACGGATGATACATAGTAGTGTCAGACAAAGGGGTTTCTCCTGGAACATTTTCCTCAATAATGACCAATTTATCTCTATCATTCACAGTAAATGAGTCCACTACATGGGCAACAGATTTACAGATTATAATCACTTTCACCTCATCAGTCTGAGAATAACCCTCTGCATGTGAGGGTCAATTGACCATAAGTGACCCCGGTGGTGGAATGCACTTTGAACTCTGACCTCTTGCCAGGCCAGAGGACTGATCCTGACCTCCACGGAGAAGAGCAAGTCGTGCAGCGGAGCAGTGAGCAGCTGCTCAAGTCAGTTGGGGAGTGAGAGGAGATGTTGTTTGGGTCATTAAAGGGGAATGTGGACAGTAGATGGGCTGTGTGTGGTTGTTCTGCTGTGGGAACAGAACAGGTTTGTTTTCAGTATTTAACGCTTATTCAGCGGGTTTTTAGAATGCAACGGTGGCAGGATTTTACCAACCTACTGAGGAGCATGAAGTCACTCAGCTGAAAAATTAAAGAACCTGGAGAACAGGTTTAAATCTTTTTAAACTTTTACATTTTTAGCCGCGCTAACAGCATGCCTGTCCGTCAAAGTCGGTCAGTCACTTTGGTCCCAGTGTGAGGTGGACATTTCTGGTTTTGCCTGAAATCTTCTTATCTTGAAAACTATTACGATTTACCATGAAATTTGGTTTGAATTGTAATAATTTCAGTGATCCCCCGACTTATTCATCTAGCGCCAACATACCTGCAAAACCAATTACATTTCCATCAAACTCAGCTGTACTTTGTGCTAAATATCTCATGTTAGCATGATGACGCTCTAAAACAAGATGAACACGGTGAACATTATAACTGCTAAACATCAGCGAGTGAGCATGTAGACATGCTGACATTAGCATTTAGCTTAAGACACCACTGTACAGTCTCACAGAGATTCTAGCATGGCAGTAGATGCTTTGTTACTTCTCTGATGTTAGGGTCTCCAATGTGTGTAAATCTGATGACAGTAGTCTCAGACTTTTGTGGATGGGGAAAATGAATCTTTATTATGTAAGATCCTTAAATAAGCTTCGGGAAATGTAAAAAAAAAAAAGCTCCAAAAACATAGCACTGCATGGCACATGCCCAATAAAAGTTTGGTATTTATGAATTTGAATTTTATGAATATTCATTTTTTTATTAAATTGCATGCCTACTGCATGTCTGACGATGCAATTTAATAACTGTGTAACTGCTTGGCAAGTGCGGTTTCAAAAAACCTCCCTTGGTCCTCCAGCTGTCCCATGCCTGATTTATAGTGCCCTGTAAGCAGACTGGCAGACTGGCAAGCAGTCCTTACGCAGCCCTTCCTCTCCCGCCTGAGCGAGGACACTTGACCTCCTCAATAAGGGTCACCAGTCACTTTCACTCGGGGTGTAAAGATCTGAAGGGGTGACGTTCGTCCATCCATGCCAATATCCGGGTTTGGACTAATCCATTCCTTTGGATCCTATGCACCCTCAGTGGAGCCAGACGCTCACATGGACCATTGACAGGAGGGTCATTGTGTGTGCAAGAGCGAAATGTATCAGGAATGGAGCCAGGGCTTTTTGGATAAAGGCCTGTTCGGCAGACCTGTAGCTGAACCATCTTGTTTGCATATCAATACCTTCAGGCCTGAATAACTTTAGTCAGCTGATGAATGAGAGATTTGCTGCTATCTCGAGTCCCAGGGCTCTTTGGTGCAGAGACACACATAAAGGAAAGTTTTCACCAGAGGGAAACTCAAAGACATAGCTGGCTGGTTCCCTTTACGCACTCCTCGCCCGTGAATGGGGTTGTGTGAGTTGAAGATACTCTATAACTGAAGAGCATGTAGGGTTGGAAAATGAACACCACATACCTCTCAAATGCCATCAAAATTTAGTAACAATTTCCTGAAGTAACTGATCATCATCTAAAGTTTATTCTGGCAATGTAGTTGGCTGTAAAAGTGGCAGCTGGGTTTTGAAATTAAAAAGTAACTTTTCTTATCTTGAAGATATGTATGTTGATGTTGTTCTGATCCTGTTTTCAGTTATTTTGCTCTGCAATTACTGACTTTTTGATCACTTGGGGGCAGCGATAAACAGTTGCTTATCATCCAGAAGATACGGAGCTACAGTAGCATTGGAGTCATGTTTCTGGACACCTGGCAAAGGTCAAAGAGTCAATTATTCACTCTGCCTTAGGTCTGTTTTTGGTGTCCACTATATCTGAAAATATCTGGCTGTTTAGCTGCCAAATGTTCCTTTATTCTCACCAGCTAACGTTAGCTGGCCATAAACAGCTGCCGGCTGCTGAGAGCGGTAATTCAATAAATCAGAACAGTAAAAACAATTAGCTGAAAGTTGCTATAAAGCTCCATAGAGCCGAGGGGAACTGCTGCATTGGATGATAATTTTCTGTGGGTTGTTCACTGTGAGTGACCGCTTTGTCATTTGATTCATTGCTGATATAAAAACGTAGATAGGTGCAGCTTTAAATTCACCTACTATGTTATGTTTCCACAAGAAACTGTACATTTGCCATTGTGATTCCAGCTTGAACTTCTCTGCTGGATTTCCCTGCCTTACAGCCTCCTCATGGATTTACCTAGTGAAAGATAGTAACCAGGGGATTGAATCAGAGATGTTTTTTCCATGGAACTGGCTCGGTCTGCTTGAGCCATGATGACATGCGTTTCCACTGAAGCCTTAATTTGTAATTAAATGAAATATGAACATTAGCAACTGCAGAAATAAGAAAGTAGATGGATGGAACAGAAACCACCATATTTACTGTGCCACACTGGAAAGATTAAAATAATACCCTGTATGTGCGCCCGTGTGTGTGCGTGTTTAGGTCCTGCATCGATTACAAATGTGTGGAAGATATATCAGGTGTTAAATCATATTTTATAAATGTATGATTGCGACCCGTGCTTGACCCCTGAGTTAAATCAAAATGACAGTGGGACACGGTACATATTAGCACATATCCCCGCCGCCAATAAACTAAGCAGGCAGTTATTGATCTGGACCATCTCCCTTCAGTGGAGGTCCCAGGGGTTTAGAATGCAATATAAATGGATCAGGGGGGAGTTGTTGTATGCCTCTGTGTGCGCTTATTTGTGTGTGAGCGTGTGCATGTGTGAGGGCATGCATTCACGCACATAGCTCATGCAGGGCGACTCCATTAACCAGTGCGGCGGTAGTGGTCAGTTTATGGCGACCAGGCTCACAGGTCAAGGGGGAGTGCAGAGGTCAAAGACTGCCATCTCCAAAATGTCTCAAATCACCCCAGTGAATTGATTGCTTACACATCAGAAAAGCTACTGTCTTGCGTGGACTTCAAATTTAGCCCTGGATGCCTGCAGCCATGTGACCCCACCTACTCACCCAATCGTCCACTCCCACCACCAACTTCGTTCCATCTCTGCACACTTCAACCGGGAAGTGTTTGCCAGAGACTGACTGACCACTCGCTTATGCTTAAAGGAATAGCTCGACATTTTGGGGAATACTCTTCGCTTGCTTGCCGATAGTAGGATACGAAGATCGATACCGCTGTCTAACAAGAAAGCGAATACGCATATTTCCCAAAATGTCAAACTATTCCTTTGACCATCACGCCAGGTTTTGCTGATAATTGTCCAACATGGTTTCCTTGTAAGCACTGAAAAAGCTTTATAAACTGTGGCAGGACTTCTTGCTGTTTTAATTGCGTTGCACCGTCATACTGATTTCATTTGCTGATTGTAGCTCAGTGGAATGACTGAATTAATATCAGAAATGTTTTATAAAAAAATTGAATGACCCTGACATTTAGATGCTGGTACAGTAGGTGGATTTCGTTACCTTCAGACAGAGCCAGACCAGCATTTTCCCCATCTCCAGTCTTTATCCTAAGCTAAGCTAACTGGCAACTGTTGATGTGAACAAAAATCTTTTTATTCATTAAAATCCTAGACTGGGCCCTTTGTAAAAAGTTATTAACTCATGCTGTTTGTGAGTTTAACACTTGATTTTATAAATATGTAAAGGTTAAAGATTAAAGTAACAATCTACAGCCTTTTCATATACTGTTAATAAATATCAGCATTCCCACTAAGTCATCCTCTAAAATCACACAATGCTGATTAATTGTATTTGCTTTTCTAATCATTCGACGTCTTCCAGGAAAAAATAATCTGCTAAACAGATGTATTTTATTCCCGGCAGCAGCAACATTGATTTGTTTGGAATAAATTCACAGAGGATGATCTGAGTGGTTCCCAGAACTGCTGTGCAAAAATGAGTCCAAAACACATGTTTTAGAAAGTTTTTAGTCAGAATTTCCAGCAAATACAAAAGTCTCAGAGAAAACATCTCAATAATAGTTTGTCATCTAATAAATTAGGTTTTTAGAAATATTCAGTTGCATGTAAGTACCGTTTGTGGAGATGAGCGTCGATTAAATGAAGTACTCAACAATCACAGATAGAGGCGTTGTCTGTAAAGAACATTTTATACAAGCATTGTATTGGCAACTTAAATAACAGCAAATTTACAGCACATAGTGGACTGAGTTTTATATTTCTGGTACCTTTTTGCACCAGTTCCAGGTATCCTTCTTCATTAGCTACATCTAAAAGATGTAACAGGCAGTCCGAAAAAGGAGGTTGCATTGAAAGAACTAAAGAAATAAGAAATAAGGACTTCCTATAACTGTATAAACGTGCCAGATCATTCACCCAGAGGTGAACTGAACAATGCTGATGGGGTTTGAGTGATCCTGAACGATTCATTTATGTCTCAACAGCACACATTTACATTTACTTTGATTGTACCATTGTGCATAATTACAAACCCTTTGCTTCTTTCCTCACTGCCTGTGGCATTTCTTTAGCAGAGCTCCTGAGTCTCAAAACGCCAATATGTCATTTGGTTTATCATTGCTTTGCCTGGCTGTCAAGGCTTGTTACTCATTTTCCATTTGGTTTAACTTTAGGCACATCTCGTTGCAGCGTTGGCATCTTTCTGGGGTCATTTTCAATATAGAGGTTGCGCTGTTAAGCATTTCGGACAGCAATGAGAGCTTAGCATACTTCTGGCACTCGGGGCGATGTACGCTTCAATGTGGCTTGGCCCCGTCACACTGCAGCAGCATGAGCCACAAACAGCGCTTCTCCCAAGCTTTTGTGTAGCATTGCTCGCTAAAGTGGTTCAAAGGATTGAAATTCTCGCAAACATTGTTAGCATGGCTGCTGTATGCCTGGAGGAAGGCAGGGGTAGTTCTCATCGTCAGTTTTCGTAGCTTAAGAATTGAAGGGAAGGCATAATTTGCACAGTAAAAGCTTTGGTAAGACACAACGTCTTCAAGGTATCCCTGTCTGGTTTTGGTAGTTGGCTGAACAAGAACGCTACTAATAGTTTGTAAAAACTTTGGTTAGTAGCCGTTCAGTCCCAGCCAAAATTGTGGCCGGTCATTTGGTAAAACTTGAGATTGAAGGGTCTGTAGAAGTCTCTGAGCCTAAGCAGGACCTCAGAAGATATCTGGGGATGGGGCCTGCCCTTTGACTTCCCCAAGCACCGCGGCCTGCTGCTCCCCTCCGGCTTCTTTAGGCAGGGGAAACCTTTGGTTTGGTTGAAGTAGAAGTGCTTGTCTGTCACCACGCGTTTGAGTCCCAGGAAGTCCTGGACACGGGCCATCTCGCCTGCTGGGTCCGTCACAAGGCGTTCGCCGCTGACAAAGAGGAGGCGTGAGAGCGGGAAGAAGCGCAGCCAGTTCTCCAAGTGCTTGGCGTAGATGCCAATGCGCACGGCACTCCAAGACGTGTCAATGAGGCCTGTGGTGGCATTGCGGAAGGCCAGGTTCTGGAAGGACGGGAGCCCGGGAGATTTAGACAGAGTCTGGGTGTAATCAGAAACAGCCCGGGTCACAGGGTCTCGTACCACCGCGATGAGCTTGGTGTGGCGGCTCATGGAGAAGACATGGCGAGGGGCTTCTTTGGTGATAAAGTAACTGGGGGTCTTCTCCATGGTGATCTGACCCTCCAGAGTACGAGGCATCAGGTTCCTGCATGAAAGAGAATTAAAGAGACAGAGAGAGAGAGAGAGAGAGAGAGAGAGAGAGAGAGAGAGACTGCCATTAATTAAACTGTACTCTTTAGGCTCTATATTACAAAAACAACATCTATATATTAGAAAAAATGAATACATTCCCTTGCTTTTCTCATAATTCTCATAACATTCCTTTGACAATGCCTCACTTGCCTGGAAGGTTTTTTGATTTATCTTTGTAAATAGTGGGCTAAATCTGTGATTAGAGGCAGATACACATGACATTAGCTGCTGGCATTGATGGAGTGACCATGTCAGCACAGACTGGGAGTCAGTCTGCGAGTGGCTACTGTAGAAAAACCACAAGGCTATATTAACCTCAGGAAAGTAATTTCCTCTGCCTCCTCCTTAACAGGCTCATAACAGCCTGGGCTCTCCCTTTGCTCTTGTTCCTCGAAGCTGGGAGACCATCCCAAAGGGCTGAAATAACAGTCACACCACTGGTATTGTAGTCTTACAGCAGGGTTGGAAAAGTTAGTGTCAATGTGACTCTATTTTTTCAATTGAATTCCTTGTTTTCCCCTTTTGTGCGTGCTACAAGTTAATCATTTTTCACACGACAGTGTTGGGCCAGTTACTTGAAAAGTGTAATCACTTACTCATTACACACATACATACAGCAAAATAATGCAAAAGATGGAGCTACGTTATTTGTAACTCCATCTTTGGTGCCTTTAAAGAACTCCAAATCCTCCACACCCATCACATTTTCTGCATTTAACGGGTGGTAAAAAATGAGACATTACGGTTTAACAAGCAAAAAGCACTGTATATTTTTGCTGACCATCAACAGCCAGCTTAACGTTAGCCCCAATGACTGCACGCAGCTTTCCAGCCCAGTAATGCACAATACCAGAACTCCAAAACCAAAGAAGAAAAATGGAATTCAACCAACATTCACTTTATTATCTCAGGAACATTGCTAAAGAGTTGTTCGGCAGGGCAAGCAACATAAATAGGCATACAATCATAGAGCTTTTAAACAAATCTCCGGGTTAGCCAAACTGAGGAAGAAAAAATGGTTTCTACCTCCGAGTAAAGTGGTTTAGATAATCTGCCAAACATTTGGCTTATTTACAACCTGTCTGATATGTCTGGCCACTTGTGTTTTCCCCCGTCAGATTTTGTTACAGCAGTATTGCCATGTTCCCAGAACTCATGAATTAACTTGGTGAGTGCAAAGTTATCAATGCCAATAGAAATGATGGCCAAAGTCAGGAAAATAAGTTGTAATACACTGGAATTATCCTTACATTTTTTTGAATATTTTGACTGCAGTAGTCTTATGAATAATGCCTACAGAAAAAAAAACGTCCAAAAGTCAGGTTAGTTGAGTTTTGTCTTATGGTAGCCATATGTTTGCATTCAATCCTGGTTATTGCCTTTGGCCCTCTGATTGTTATCACTGATTATCATCAGTGGTTGAGGTATTCTAGGCCCACTTTGGCTCTTAGGAGACTGGGCTGCTCTCTTCCTCTTGATCTTCACCCATATTTAGATGACTCAGACGCTGAGAAGACGTAGTAGTGCCTCAAACATTTCAACAAACCCTGACCAAAGCCTACGTTTGACTGAGAGTCCTCATAACGTGCCAGAGCAGATTGTATATAAAACGAGGGAAATGGGAGGGAAAGGAAAACCTATTTGTGTCGTGTCCTGTATTTCATTCAAATGCTACTGCAACGCTAAAATGGAACCTAATAAGCTCCATTGTAAAGAAATAAAAATGTCCTGCCAATTTTCCTCTCTTCAAAAAATAAAACAACAAAAAAATTTCAAAGATTCAAGTCTCAGGCTCAGTTTGTGTTATAGAAATCCAAGCGGTGAGGAATGCCAGTGTTGCAACTGTGAAAGATCCTTCAGCTAATTTCCATGCTTCCCCCTCCCTCCTCAGCAGGCATGTGGTGATGGTTGGGTCGGAGTCTTCGTGGTTGGTCTGTAAGTGAAGCGCTTATGGGGCTCTGAGCTCTGGTGTGTCGTGATGGAGCCGACTCCGTTCCTCTCTCTCCCTGATCCAACACACACAGTCAGCTCCAAGTCCGGCATGTCCCCTGGCATGAAGCTACGAGGAGACAACTCATGGTTTTCATGAGAAACCCTGGAATTGCACATCATGGACGGGACTAATCAAAATCAAGAAAAACACAGCAAATACCAAAAGGAAGAAAAGTTTACCAAAACAATACTGTTTCTATGGCTAGTCTCAATGTTGGGATGTATCACATGAGCATTTCAGGCCAAAGCGTATAAGCTTCAACCTATCGCTCTGAAACCAAGTGTCTGAGACTTTGGGCTTATTTCTGGTCACCACATGACGTGAGGGGCAATATAGTTTTCATGAGTCTCTTCCAGAGAAAAAAAGAAAAAGAAGCTAAACTTCTCATTTGGATTCAAGGACAGTTTAACAACTCTGGCTTTGAGAGGAAATTCCACCCTTGGCTACCGTTACTTTCATGTGTCATCAATCCGTGAGGGTATTTTGTGGTAATTGCGTGCTGCTTTGGTTCATCTACTTCCCCTCAACCTGCCTCGTTTACCTGTGCGTCCTACACTTCACACACACTTCGACTCGCAACAACCCCCAAGTGAACATGCCTGAGCAATTAAGCTGTCTCAGAACCGCAAAAGGGAGAGTTGCATCCTTTAATCAACATATTTTCGGCTGCAATACTCTTGGGTTCCTCAATATACCTGCCAGTGGAATCTGCTTCTTTTACAATGAATTTCTCCCAGTATGACTCCTGAACGTTGGTACAAAACAGTGGCTGCAGAAATAGTCCCTCTGCTCTGAAGGGACTGGAATTAAAACGTGATGGTTACTGCTGATGTTTTAGATTGTGGAACAATTTTCTCCCATCAAACATAGTTGCTGTGACTCCGGGAAAACCGAGACTCGCATCATCGAAACGTTTTTATCCAAAGCAATACAAAGACAAACACGCTACAAAACAACAACATGGGCCCAGAGATGCAAGATGGGGGATAACATGCGTGATATTGTTTGTATCTTTGTATTGCATTTTGCTAGATCCAAAGTCCACATTCAGGTCTGATAGCAATAACAACTGCCAGTGTGTTTGAGCTGGTTGGTGTATTTTGAGTGTGTCTATAGAACACATCAGTCTAATGGAAGCCATGGTGTTCCATTTGAAGCTGAGTGGGGCTTCCATTGACATCATGTTTACATTTTGAACCACTAGCCTGTAATCACAGAGCAGCCTGGCTACAACAAAAAGCCCAGGAGGAGGCCACACAGTGGTGGAGTACAGGGAGGAGGGATAGGAGAAGACGAGCGAGTAGGCAAGAATAAATGGAAAGAGGGAACGAGAGGTAAGAGCACAGATGGAGAGAAGAAAAACAGCAGCAGCTACTTAAAGAGGGCATGAAATCCTCTCATTAACCTGGCGTCACTGTTCAGAAGCGCTTAATCTCTTACACTCTCACGGAGATAAAAACACAGTTTTTGTTCTTTTTATCTGATACCAGCCGCCGTTAGTGACGCCACCGGGCCGCCGGCCTCTGTGTGGTTTCCAAAGAAAGAGAGGGACGTTTAGGGAAACCTAGCGACCTGATGTTTGTTTTCATCACACCTTTACTGTTTGCATCTGGAGCAAGAATGCGGTCTGCTTTGAAAGTTCGCAGATGTGCGTTTATCTGTGCATACAAATGTGTCCAGATGCTCTCACACGCTAGCATTTAGCTGTGCTCTGTGTGGGTGGCCTGAGATTTATTAGGGCCTGTTTAAAGAACTGCAGGCTAATAGGCTTCTGTTTATGACTAGAATATGAGGACACGTGAGTGAGCTTCTTATAAGGGCCTATGTCAGGCTCTCAACAACAGCGACAGGTGACGAGCAGGGGCCTACTGCATGTGGAGGTAGTAGACAAGCAAGATTATTTGAGTTGCATTTTCCATTTCTGCCCTAAGAGGCAAGTTGAGGTAACAAAATTGGGCTAAAACCAAAATCACTGAGATTTTTACGGCATAAAGAATTATTACACCATAGAAATGTAACATTTCCATGCAGACACTGTGCAGAATCAAAATGGAGCTTCAGTAAAACACGAGCCAAACCACTCTCTGCTCTCTGGCTTGGTGGATCACTTTCTGCAGAGAGACAGCTATATCAAGTTAAGGCTAGCGAGTGGTGAGGTATCTGCAGCTAGCCTTAGCTAGAGTTAAAGTACATTTGGTTTCTTTGCCTACCGCTAGCTATCTGTAATTTAAAAAAATCAACTTTGATGAACTTGGTAATTCGGTTTGCTATCACGCATGAATACTGCAGTCGCTAAATCAAATCATGAGTGTAAAAGAACAGCTCAGGTTAAGCTATTCAGCTATTCCTGCTAAAGAAGTAGTATGAATATCTCACCTTCTGATTCTAATTTAATTGGCGTATTTAATTCAATTAAAGGGGCAATCCATTGATTTTTAATTTACCTATCATGGGGGGGGGGGGGGGGGGGGGCGACTCAGCCTTATGTGACTGTTGATGAGATTTCTAAAGTAAAAAA